>LOJH01007327.1:31237-46926 GCA_001685095.1 Ellobius talpinus
AGAAAGAAAGAAAGAAAGAAATCAAGGTCTTTTGGCTTTATAGGGGAAAAAATTAAATTTCCCAAGTTTTCTTTCTTTGTTCCTTTTATTTTTCTTTAACCAGACCGCAAATACCCAATTCACAAGAAATTAAATAGGGTTGAGGGTGTAAATGCATCATGTGCTTTGAGGCCCTAAATATAATTGCCAGCACCAAATATATAAATAGTAAATAAACAAGAAAAGGAAAAAGAAAAGAAAAAGAAAAAATTGGCAGGTAATTTTCTGCCTCCAAATTGCTTTTTTGTGTAGAGAAGGGTTGTTTAGAGTTTTGTTTGGGTGGCAATCACCATGGTGAACAGAAAAAAAGGCAAGATAATTAAAGTCCCCATCAGTCATGGCTATCCATCGCTCAGCCTCCTGTGTTTGTCTTCTGGAACTGAAAGCTCTCAGATGCACAGGTTAAAGTACACTCAAACACAAACTTCTTGACAAGAGTGTTTATGCCAAGGATTCTCGATTTTGGCACTGTTTATTTCTGTAGTTTGTGAACTTTAAATTTTTAAATCACACAACATTTCAAACCTATGGAAAACAAAAACGAAAACTTGTGTTACAGCTCTGAGGGGAAAGGCTTCCCCAATAGACATGTTGCAGTTCTGAGAGGAAAGGTATCCTGGCAGCCGGGAGCCAAGGAATACCACAAAGTCACACCACACAACAAACCCCACCTAAGAGATTTCCTGAAAAAGACGCAAGAGGGTGGCTGCCTCTTCTCAGGCAAGAAGCAAAGGGGAACTGAGCAGAAGACAGACATTAGAGTGTCTTGGGGTAGTAATTTTCCAGGGTGGGGATTGGTGGGATTTCAAGCTCAGGAATCGGATTTTGATGAGTTTTCAAACCTGGAAGTGAGCTCAGACCTTTTGCCCTACAGTAATACATTTTATAAATTTCTTTTAAAGTTACCTGTATTATTTTATGTGTTTTGTGTTTTGCCTGCTGCTGTGTAACAGTTTCGCCTGGGATTGAAATATGCCATCCTTAGGAAGTTCCTTAAACAAGAAGATAAACAACCTTCCAGACTTGAGGAAGTTCCTGAAACTGACAGGATTCACTAGGCCTCTCCCTACCTGGTGAATAATAAAAGCTGAGGGTCCCTGTCAGCGGAAATGAAGGGAGATGCAAAGGAGACTCTGACAGGAGAAAGGCCGCAAAGAAGACTCTGAGACCAGACCAGCTGTCTGGAAGAAGCAGAAGCCATCTGAGCAGGCTGCGAGAGATTTAGATAAACTCTTACATCTGGAAAGGACATCGTCCAACCTGTCGATCTGCCTGCACACTGTACAGAGTGTTCCAGATTTCCAGCTTTTGTGAGCTGGGGTGGGCTTTGGTGATGCTGTCTTTGAGTCATTTTTGATCCTGCAAGTGACCCATATTCCTGCAAGTAACCTAAATAAAACTTAAGGCTCACCAGTTTGGACTTTGGTATTTTATGTACTTTGGACTGTCGTGGGCTCGCTGTCTGGGTGAATAGATGTATGTATTGTATCTCCCCAGGAAAAATATTGTCACACAACACCAGCATGTATGTCTCTGCAGCAAGTACATGCCTGATGCCCATGGAGGCCAGAAGTTGTTGGATCCCCTGGGACTGGAATTCCAGATATCTGTGGGTGCTGGTGATCAAATGGGGGTCCTCTGGAAGAGCAACCAGTACTCTTAGCCACTGAGCCATCATCACTCCAGCCCCTCTTCCTGCTCTCTAAAATAAACCCTTAAGCTAAAACCCTAGCTCCTGGCCCTTATTACTCTTCCCCCCTCTCTAATCACTAACTGTAAAGTTAATGAGCTCATACACAAGCGTGCCATGTTTTGAAGTGTGTGTATTTTGAAGCACACACACACACACACATGTGTTTCCATTTTGGTTGTTTGAGACAGAGGCTCCTGCAGCCCACGCCTAACCTCGAACTCATTGTGTAACAGAGGCTATCCTTGAAACTCTGATCCTCCTTCTTCCATCTCCCAAGTGCTGGGATCACAGGTGTCTTTTCCCACATGGTTTTTAAAAAACACTATTGAGGAAAGAGAATTAAATTGCTAGACATGGTGGCTCATGCCTGTGATCCTAGCACTAAGGAGACATGAGAGTTACAGTGAGCTCAAGGCTAGTCTGGAACACATAGTGAAATCCAGGACAGGCGGGGTCACAGAGTGACAAACAAACAGGAGGTATGTCACTGATTACAAACAAGAAAGTGTCACTACTTTGGTAACTATGGAAGTAGGAGTGAATTTTTTTCCCTGCTTGTGAAAAAAGGGAGAGAATAGTAACAACATTATTAAATAGTGGGTTACTAGTAACCAGGCCCTGGGTTTTCATAACCTTTTCCATGGTACCAGAGTCAACAGAAAAACAAAGCAAATAGTACCTCTAATACCCACCACCATCATCTCTCCCCACTCCCCACCCCCAGAACTGGCTAAAGGGGAATTCAAGAGAATGGAATCTACAGTAAAACTCCTTTTACCTGTGTATCCTGTGTGGCTAGGACCTTTCCTAGATGGTCTCCTGTCATAAAAGTTAGAATCCTTTATTCTAAGTCTTTTCCAAGGTCCCAAGATCAAGGGACTCCTGCTGATACCTTAATCCAGTTCTGTTAAGAAATCCTGGTTTGGATCTCTCTGCTTCTCCAGACACAAGGACCTCACCCCTACAAAAGTCACCAAAAGCCCTGGACAGGGTCCCTAGGTTTAAAGTCTTCAATGCAGCAAAAGGACTATAAAAACATAATTTGTCTTAAATGCCTTGAACTGCTTGCATCTTTCCTACCTCCGCCCCTTCACCGTCTAAGCCTTAAATTCTAAGGGATGCCTCTCATTAATTATCCCGGCAGGTCCCTGCCAGGCCTCCCTTCTAAATAGCTGCCAGATTTCTACATATCACTCCTGGCTTGATACTGAACGTGCGCTGACAATCAGGATCACAGAAAATCCTGCAAGCAGTGTCTAGTACCCCGACATTGATTAATATGCCTTATACTGAGCCTGCTAGGCTGCACATTGAGAAGGATTTTTAAAGAAAACCGGGCTACTAATAAATGTGTGTGTTGGAAGGAGATTATCCCACCTGAGCAAAAACCAGTACCTTTGGATATGAGGGGAGGAAAGAACCCTACCGAAAGTACTCCAATCTAACCAGCAATAATATGGAGTTGCAGTCAGAAGCAAGAGGCTGAAAGAGATAAACAACGCCTCTATTTTAATAAATGCATCAGGAAGTCAAGGAACCTGACTTAAGGAGCTTATCAGGGAAGAGTCACCTCCCTTTCAACACATATTTCTCAAGAGGTTGCCAAGCCAAGACCAGCATTAGGTCATCAGTCTTAGCTGAAGTATAAATAGCACTTTAGAAGTAATGAGCAGGACCTGGTCTTATGGTCTGACTTTCTGTATTGCTCAAGATTTTTAAGGACAAGTAATAAGATCTCATGTCAAACCACCAAGCAGGAGAGGCATGTTATTTTTTATGTGACCAACTGTCATACTGAAGATGGGGAAAGAGGGGCATGAGTAGGAAAGCTGTCCTGGGGGAAGGTTGTGCTTTTCACTATTGATGGAAGGGATTTTAACACATTTGCAAAAATAAAATAGTATAATGAAGCCTGTGCATTAGTTCCTCACCATAAAGTGTTAGATTTAGTCAATTTTATCTATCCAGAAATTGGGTTGGGGGAGTCAGTATAATATGTGCATTCATATATTTACACACTTTTTCAGAACTGTGATCTTGTTTATTGACAAAAATGCATGACTTCAGAGTATCTAAGTGAAACCAATGTGTCTGAGCCCTTAGCAAAATGTCAGTGTATTAGCCACTGTTTTCTAGAGGAGCAGAACTTATAGAATGAATCTCTAGATAGATACAGAGAAGGGGGTTATTAGGATGACTTACAGGCTGCAGTCTAGTTAATTCAATAATGGTTGCTTATCAACAGAAGGTTCAAGAATCCAGTGGTTGTTCAGTCCAGCAGGTTGTATGTCTCTGCTGATCTTCAGTATACACTAGAATCTTGAAGAACTAGGCTCTAATGCCAGGAGGTAGGCAAAGAGAAAAGGTTCTCTTCCAGGTACTGATATGGCCTTTCAGCAGAAGGTGCTGCCCAGGTTAGAGGTGTGTTTTCCTACCTCAAAGATCCAGATTAGAAGTAGATCTACCCACTGCAAATTAAGCAAACTCCCTCACTGATGTTCCCTTCATTTTGGAGTTTTAGTTTATTCCAGATGTAGTCAAGTTGACAAACAGGAATTACCATCACAGCTAGATACAAAATAAGCTCTCAAAAGTGTCAACAACTCCTTTCACAGTTATCAGACATAGAAATGCATTTGCTATGTAAAGGGCAGGGTGTTTTCAAGGCTCAGTTCTCGCTGTTCTTTCCTTACCTGCACTTGGAACACTTAAAGGATCTGTTCTTCTTTTTTTATGGTTTATTTAACTTTATTTTATGTGCATTGGTGTGAAGGTGTCAGGTCCCCTGCAACTGGATCTTCAGACAGTTGTGAGCTACCATGTGGGTGCTGGGAATTGAACCTGGGACCTCTGGAAGAGCAGTCAGTGCTCTTAACCACTGAGCCATTTCCCCAGCCCCAAGGATCCATTCTTTAAATGGGATGTTCATATGTTTCCTAAAACAAGCCATTAAAATTCTTTTCCCTTTGTATATGGCAACGTCTAAGTTATTATGTTATTCATATGCAAATATACACTTCCCATTATAGATAAGGAAAAAAGACACAGGCTTCATTCTGTTTTGCTTTTGTGAAAGTGTGAAAACTCCATTGATGAACACTGAGAAACACAAAACACAAGTTTTTCACACCAATGTGTGTGTCTGATGTGTCGCTAAAAGAGTGTTATTAGCTAACTCCTGAGCTGCCTCTCCAGCCCTCATCTTTTTAATTTTATTTATTGTTACTCTCTCCCTCCCTAACCACCTTCCCCGTGTGTGTGTGTGTGTGTGCGTGTGTATGTGTGTGTATGTATTCCGTATGTGTTGATGCACACCACAATGTGCATGTAGAGGCCAGAGGACAATTTACAACTTAGAAGTCTGTTCCCTCTTTCCAGAGTGGATTCTGCTGATTCATCTTGAGTCCTAACACAGAGTCTCACTGTGTAGTTCTGGACGGCCTGGAACGCCCTCTGTAGATTTGACTGGCCTCAAATTTAGAGAGAGCCCCTCTCTAGTGATGGATTTAAAGCCTTGTGCCTCCATGCATGGCCCTATAACTTCACTTTTGTGTCTTGGTGAAGCAGTGTCTCCTGTGACCGCCAGAGGAAGAGAAAATAGTAGGTTTTGCTGGAAGTAAATTTATCAGCTGACCTCCCAGCTTTTCTTAAATCCAGCAATTCTTCTCATGAGATTACAGTATTTAAAAGGCAAAAAAATATGCTAATAAAAGTGAACTTTCCCATCCCCCACCCTTTCTCCTCCTCGTGGAGGAGCTGAAGTATCTTACAGGAAGCAAAGAACAGAGCTGAGAAGAACAGAAGCCCCTTTCCTCTAAGGGCTTCAGAACCTCCCTCTGGACTCTTGTTTCCAGAAAGACCTCCCACAGAGTCAGTATCTGCCTGCTCCTCTGGGCTAGAAAAGATGTCTAGGGGAGGTACATTATTCAGAATAGGAAATAATATTGAAACTTTGAGACTATGTATTTCCATCAAGGAATACACTTATTTCCATCTTGGAATACACTGTCAATTCTCTGCTTAATCATTACAGATATTAAAGAAAAGCAGAAATAGATGTTGAAAGTGAGCAAAGTGGTAAAACAGAATGGAAATCTAAAGCTTTGAAAACCTGAGGGAAGGGGTTTACAACACAAGGAAGCCTGTGCTGTTTCCCTTCTATTTGGAATTCTGATGATAGGGTGCACTCTTTATTGCCGACACGTTTCCCTTTGTTTTCTTACCCCCCCAATAAACCCAAATGGTTAGATTTTTTCCCACAAAAACATAATAAAGTGCAGTTTAAAAGAAGACAAGTAAACAAACCATATAATTGTCTTAGTTTTATTTCTTTACATTAGATTTTTTTAATGTATGTATTTATTGATTTTGGTTTTTCAAGAGAGGGTTTCTCTGTGTATCCCTGGCTGTCCTGGAAGTCTGCCTCTGCCTCCCTAGTTCTGGGATTAAAGGTATGTGCTGCCGCCACCTGGCTCTTAGATATTTTAAAAGTCATTTTCTTGTATGAAGTCCCCAAACATGCTGGGTAAGCATGCTACCAAGCTCTGAAGTAAATGTTATTTTAAACTCAGCAAACTTTTAGGAAAACTAGTCTTTAGAGTTTAGCATCATGGGATTTGGGGAGGAAGGCTTAGATTAGACAAAAAGGTTCTGTGAGGCTACAGAAATGGCTCAGCAGTTATGAGCAAGTACTGAAGCAGAGGAGCCAAGTTTTTTTTTCTCAGCACCCATATCCAGTGGCTCACAACCACTTGTTACTCCAATTCTAGAAGCTCAAGACCAAGCCCATAACACAAGATCCTGATGGAAGAAGAATGGGAAGGAGTTGCTTTTGCGTTGTAGACACATCACATGTATTTATAACAAGAAAATAAATAATTGCATCTTGGCTATAGGCAGGGTATTTTCTTACACCAGAACTTGCTTTCTAGACCAGCCTGGACTACCTACCAATGTCAGGGTTAGAGGATAGAGGAACAGCTCTACAGTCATCCCAGCATTCCGGAGATGACATACCCTTAAGGTTTTAGGGTCCTGACTCAGGCAGAGTCAGTACACATGATTTCAACATAGAAAAATAATTTCAGCCCGGGCGGTGGTGGCACACGCCGGGAATCCCAGCACTAGGGAGGCAGAGACAGACGGATCTCTGTGAGTTCAAGCCCAGCCTGGTCTAGAAAGCAAGTACCAGGATAGCCAGAGCTGTTACACAGAGAAACCCTATCTCAAACAAAACAACAACAACAACAACAACAATTTCAGGACTAATCAGTATGAGGCAGAGTTGAGGTTTTATTTGATAGGAAGAAATGCTCTCAAGAAAAGAATAGAAGCACGTGAAGGCACAGGCTTGGGCTTCTCCAAGTTGCAGTTTATCATTCCACATTTTATCATGGATTTTAAACAACAGGAGGAAACAGACTCTAAGGCAGTTCTCACCCATCCTAATGCTGTGACCCTCTAATACAGTCCCTCATGTTGTGGTGAGCCCTAACCATAAAGTTATTTTCATTGCTACTTCATGACTGTAATTTTGCTACTGTTATGAATTGTAACGTAAATACTTTTGGAGACAGAGGTTTGCCAAAGGGATCACAACTCTCACGTTGAGAACCAAAGATCTGCGCATATCTACATTGTTACAAACTGTGAGTCTGAGATAAAAAAAGCCAGTTTCCTCTCGCCCACTTTTCATTTAACTTTACGTGTAACTCAACTCAAGTGCATGTATGTATATGTACATGTACTTACTGTCAAAAAAAATGCATTAAACAGCTACAATGGTTTTTCAGTCATAATGATCTCTGTTCATTGTATCTCCTCCCAGACTAAGGAAGCAATACGTCTCAAATATTTTTAAATGATGATAAATACATGGTTAAATCTGTTACAACATACCGTATATGTGATTCAACTCTGCTCTAAAATATATTCGATATAAAGATAAAAATTTAAGGTTATAAAGATCTAGTCCAGATTAGCAGAAGCTGACCTATAGCCTTTCCTGTAAGCTGTTCTTCACAGTGGTTTGTTAAGCTTCTATTGAAAGCAATTTTTCCTTCTTTGTCTTTCATAAGTATAAATCTCACCTGTTAAGTTAAAAGCCAGTACAGCCAAGCTGGAGGACTCTGGATAAAACATTCTTCCCCAACCTCTCAGCTCTCCAGGCAGATCCTACACTGTAGTAATAACTTATGTGTAATCAATAGCCAGCCATCAAATGCTCAGAGATCTGGGGAATATGGCATTTCGATGTTTAATCAAAAAGAGTTTTCATAGAAGAAAGACAGGTTGGCTCCTGGCAGCAACCCATTTCCTCCTAAGAAGACAGAAGACAGATGGTCACAGAACAATGTCCATCCGTAGTTCACTTCAAGTGAAAGCTAACCATGAGGGAGAACTGCCTTTTATCTCAACTGCTGAAGATCTCCAGACAGTGAGCAAAGGAAAACTGGAATCAACTGCCTGGTTGCTCAAGGCAGGGTAGGCTAGTAGTCCTGAAACAAAAGGAAACATGTCCCCGGCAATGTTGACGCATGCATGGGCAGCCTGTTTATATTGGGTTCCGTGGTCTGAGCTGACAAGGATGATTGACCAGGTCTCTTTCTCAAGGAACAGGTTCCACCAAGATACAAACTCGGATCCCTGATTCAGAGTCCAGAGTGTTAACCATTACACCATGGGAGCTGGTTCAGGCTAAGGATTCCTAAAACCTAAGGATTCCTAAACCACAAGATCTTCCAAAGCCTGGCAGGCCCCATGCTAACAGCAGAAGTCCTGAAGCCCTGGCCCTCAACGACCACGGGGGACCCTGGGGAGTGGGTGTCTAGGTAGCCAATCAAGTAAGTTCTCTGCCATTTTTAAATCAATAACTCAGGTAAAATTTTATCCTTCTCAAGAACTCTGGTGCAGTTTGATGGCTGGGAGATTTTGCCAGTTTGAAAAGGACAACCTCACAAAACAGACTTCAGCATAACTTCTTACCATGCTGAAATAAAAGGTGTTTTGGGATGCAAAGCTCAAGATGTGAGGATCTAGCAATGTTTTAGGGTGCAAAAAGGTGTTTTAAGGTATACACATGCAAGTGACTTAAGGTGTGCATGCTCGTTATAAAGGTCTGAGGATAAAAACGTTTCAGAGTATAGGAATGTTTTAAGGTGTACACATGCAAGCTATCAGATCTCTCTCTAATTGCGCTGCTTCTGATAAGCCATTAATCACGCCCTGGCAGAGTGCTACCACTACTATACTGCAAGATCAAGATTTTAAATTCCCTTTGGTTGTTTTCTAAAGATACTTTGGCCTCGAATTCCTTATCCTCCAGTCTCTACTTACCAAGTGCTGGGATTGCAGGTGTGTACTACCATGCTCAGCTCACATTGGCTTTGCTATCATGGCAGTTGACTCTCTCACCTAACAAGGAGATGGCTCGTTCAGGGTTCAGTGGTGTCCTAAAGCTCCTTCCTTTTTGTACTCTGTGGGGCCATCTTTATCCTCTGTCGTAAGAGTAAGCCTCTCATCTAACAACAGGAGAGGTTAGATATCTTTATTCCTAAGAATGGTGTCCAGACCTCTTGTGGCCCTGGCCCAAACTCACCAGCAGCTAGAAAGACGCAGGGAGGAAAAAGTGGCTTAGAAAGAAAACACTCCAAAACTTCCTTTATTATAAAGTTGACAAAATTGAAAAATATTAAATCTGGCTGTGCCAAATAACTAATTTAACAGTCAATTCATGAACTTTCTCTTGAGACATTAGCAATATGGCGCTGGCAATGAGACTCGGCCATGGTATGCTAGAGAATCCAGAGTGCATGAGGCTCTGCGTTCAATCCACAGCACTACCCCGGGGGCAGGGCAGGAGAAGAAAAAGGCAAAACACTAGTTCTACATGGATACAGCCTTCTACCAGGTAACTGTATAGTGTGTTATTTTTTCCTGAAAGTATATTACAATGATCATAATTCTTTCAAATTGATTTTGGTTTTAACAGTGTTTTGAATCTTTAAGGACCACTAGACTAGAATTTTGGTCACCTAAAGAAATTTTCATTTTGACTCAACAAAAAGTGGTCATATAGTCATGCACTTGTCAGAGGTCACCTCTGGACCTCAAGGATGCTTCATCTCTTTCTCCCAAAGTGCAAGCGGCTCACAAGTTCTCTGAGTTTCAGAACTAAAGAGAAGTTGCCCACGTGGTCCTTCCAGCCTCCATAAGACCTCCAAAACCTGTCATAATAACTGTCTTTGGTCAAGTGGAAATCTGATCTGCTTGTTTTTAAACAATTGTCATTTTTCCATATTTCTCTCCAGGAATCTTTGAATTTTCCCAAATAGCTTTCTTTTTCAGACTCTTCCTTCCATATTCCTTCTCCTTTCTTTACGGCTGTCAGTTCAGCCTTAAGTAAGTTTCCGTGGATTTTCCAGTGGGTTTTTGAGTCATAATTTAGCCCTTTAACAAGAACAGTTTTGCCCAAGCCTCTTCTCAAAATTTCCTCATTCAGATTCACATTAAAGTATCCACCCTGAATAAAAAGAAGGAAACCAATGATTTAATAAATTGGTACTATACTCATGTTATCTTATTTACCTTAAAATTCAGCAATTTTATCATTTTAGAGAAAAGCAAAAAAAATGTAAAACACAAAGCTCTTCAGGTCAAGTTTGGTGCACATGCTTGCAATCCTAGCATTTATTAGGCTGAGGCAGGAGGATTACTTATTTACTCAGGGCACTGTCTCAAACAAAACAGTGACAGCAATAAAACAGGGACCTGGAGATACCCAGCATCCATACAAAAAGCGAGGCATGGCAATTCAGGTTCATAATTCCAGTGCTGAGGAGGCAGAGACAGGGGAATCCCTGGAGCTCACTGGCCATCCAGCCTAGCTGAGTTAGGGATCTCTGGGTTCAGAAAGAGAAGGTAAGGTACATGGTAACTGAGGAAGACACCTGACATGAACCTTTGGCCTCCACATATGCACACACACAAACACATGTCAACACCTGTATAAACATATGACCCTTCACACATAAAATAAGTAACAAAACAGATCGACGAAACAACAAAGGGATAGAAGAGCCCAAAACGGCTATTGCTAAATTGAAGGATTTTATTTTTTGACATAATACACAAGCAAGCCTTGCTCAAAGTCAACTGATTCTCATTGATCTTTAATCCAAAGAAGCATTGGAATGGTAAACTATACAATGTGTCACTTAATTTCTTGACTGTGTAGAGGGGAAACAGAGCACAAGATCTGTACAATGAAAGCCCACACAAAACAAAGAGAACTATTATCTAATAATAAGTGACAACGAACTCAACAGCATTAAATTGTTAAGTTAAAAGTCACAGTAGTGTTTTTCTTCTTTTAAACGTATTTGGGTGTTTTGACCTTATGTGTACGCCTGTGCATCACCTTCATGCCTAGTGCCTGCCAAGGCCAGAAAAGGGCACTGAATCCTCTGGAACTAGAGTTGCAATTGTAAGCCACTATTATTCTACTTGTAATGAAATCAATAAGCAAACTTCCATAGTAAATAATAGGGATAAAGCAGATCCTATTTTACCCTAACAAAACCAATTAAAATCAAGTGTTGATAGCTTCATTTTGAAGTACATAACAGGGCTGGAGAAATGGCTCAGCAGGTTAAGAATGCTTGTTGCTCATGCAGAGGACTGGAGTTTGGCTCCAAGCACCCATACAGGATGGCTCAGAACTGTCTGTAACTCCAGCTCCAGGAAATCCAACACCCTCTTCTGGTCACATGTAGACACCCACATAGGTAGACACATGCACATAAATAAAAACAAATCTTAAAAAAGCAAAACAAAAAAACAAGTGCTTGCTGCACAATCATTTGAATTAGGGTTTCATCCCAGCACCCATGAAACAAGTCAGGTGTCTCCAACATGGAAGGATTCAACACCCTCTGCTGGCAGGCTCCTCCACGTGCATGTGAGTGTACACACACACACACACACACACACACACAGTCTCAAGCCAACACATGCACAAACACACATTCACACACATCCACATTTTCAAAAAGGCAATCACAATTAATGTGAAATTCACCTAAAAACTCAAAATTCCAGGCTTAAAGGAGGAAATATTTTCTAAGAGCGTATAAAATAAAATAATCTTAAAAAAAAGACTTTGGAACAAAATTAAAGAGAAGAAAACATTTTTCTGGGTACAGCAAATTTTAGTTTGTGAAAGGTTTACTATATTTGTCTCAGTTTAGAACATTTAACAAGCTCATTTCCTTGAGCCAAGCCAAAACAACTAAACAGTCTCACACACTAATAGAATTCAAGCAGAGAAGCACTTGAATCACGTTCTATGTACAGCATAGTTTGTTCACCTAGAAAACAATGTAAGGACTAGGAATGCAGGTGGGTTTCTGAGACGGGAAGAACTCTCCCTTTGGTTAGTCTAGTCCAGGAGACTCTCATCCTTTGGAGACCCACCTGGAAATGAGAACAGAAACCCCAGAGGATGGTTTTCTGCATGCATGAAGTAACATGGCCAAGACATTTACTTTTACAGCCTCTGAGTGTGAGCACACAGGATACTGGAACAGATGGAGCAATATTTATCTTTAGAAAACATCCTGTTCTTTGTAACTTCCAGTTGTCAAGCCTCACTCCCTAAATGATTTCTAGTAACAATGTGATATAATATACTCATGCATATGAAAATGTATAGGGATAGTCCTTTATTTAGCAATGGCCAAACATTAATAATTTGAAAGTTTTTTCCTTTCTTTGTTAACTTTCATTTTATATCTTCATTTTTATTATTGTTATCAACATTTATTTTTATTTTATGTCTACAAATGTTTCCTCGCAAGTATATACATGAAGCTCATGTGTGCCTGATGCCTTCATAGGCCAGAAGAAGAAATTGGATCCCTGGAACTCCAGTTACAGATCTTTGTAAGTTGCCGTGTGAGTGATGGGAACCAAACATATGTCCTCTACAAGAGCAGTAGGGTTCTATACCACCAAGCCGCCCCTCTAGCCCCATTATTTTTATTTATTTAATTTTCAAAAATATTTGTTTTATTACTTTTATTTATGTGTATGTGTGCATGTGCCTGTGGATCCTGATCCCCCGAGTTGGAGTTACAGGTGCTTGTCATCAGCTTGATTTGGGTGCTAGGAATCGAACTCATGTCCTTTGCAAGAGCAATGTGAGCTCTTAATCACTCAGCCATCCCTTCAGGCATCTCCAGGCCTTAGTTTTTGACTTTTTAAATTATGGGTCTATGTGTGAGTCTATGTGCATGGGTGCAGTGTCCACAGAGGCTAGAACAGGGCATTGGATCCCCTGGAACTGGAGTTACGGGTGGTTGTGAACTGCCTAAAGCAGGAGCTGGGACCTGAACCCAGGTCCTCTGGAAGAGCAGCGAGAGCTCTTGGTTGCTTGAGCCATTTCTCCAGCCCCTTTAGAACTCCTATTTGACTGATATTAACATCCACAAAATTTTACAATGAGATTTATATAGTGCCAGTTTGTGGCAGTGCACACCTTTATTTCCAGCCTTGGAAGGCAGAGGCAGGTGGATCTCTGTGAATTCAAGGATGGCCTGATCTACAGAGCAAGTCTCAGGGACAGCCAGGGGTGTTACATAGAGAAACCCTGTCTTGAAAACAAGACAAAACAAAGCAAATAACAAAAAAGAAAGAAGAAATTTATATATAAAATACCTTGTTATTTACACCGCATAACTGTGGTCAGCAGTTTGAAAAGTTCATTATATATTCAAAATGCCAATTACTTATGTTGCGAATAACACATGCGAATAGGTGAACAAGTATTTCTTCACACTGCTTACCTTGTTCACTAGAAGGTAGCAAATGAGTGCTGAATTCTCCTTTCCAAGAAGCTGGAACCACAGCAGCTGGGAAGGTTTTAGCTCTTTCTGTAACCAGACCTTACCGGTTTCAGTGAGTTCTACTCCAGCCAGCTTAACCAGCAAAACCCCACATGGCTCTTCTAAGAAAGTAATGTAGAAAGCAGTTTAGCTTCAAGGCAGACCACAAAGCAAAGCCCAAAGTCATTCGCCTCCAAACCCCTAACACATTATTTTAAATATTCAAACTCTAAATTTAAAGCCACTTATTTTTATTAAATTTTCTTTTAAATAATACAAGTATAAACCAGGTGTTTATATTTTATTCCAGATAGGCCTTTAATCCCAACACTCAGGAAGCAGAGCCAGGTGAATCTCTTGTGAGTCCAAGGCCAGCTTGGTCTACATAAGGAGTTCAGGAGCAGCCAAGATTGCCTGTTTTAAAACCAAGAAAGAAAGAAAAAAATTGTGGTGAAAAGACACCATGACCACAGTAACTCTTATAAAGAAAATATTTAATTGGGGCTAGCTTAGAGTTTCAGAGGTTCATTCCATTATTGTCATATGGGGAAGCATGGAGGCATGCAGGCAGACAGTGCTGGAGAGGTAGCTGAGAGTTCTATACTTGGATTGGTAGGCAGCAGGAAGAGAACTGAGACACACTGAGCCCTCAAAGCCCACTTCCTAGTGCCACACCTCCTCTTACTAAGCAACACCTACCTCAAAAAGGTCACACCTCCTAATATATCACTCCCTTCAGCTATGGGGGCCACTTTTACAAATAAACATTAACCTGGTTTCGCCTTCTGAGTGCTGAGTTTAAAGACATGTGCTACCAGGCCCAGCTTGTAATTTGTTTTTTGATTTTACAGGTCACATTGAAGAGATGACTTAAGTCTTAGAAAATACTTCGAACTTCCGAACAATGTTGGGACTATTAAAAACTGTTAGTTACATCATGATGTAGTCGCAAGTCTATGAGGGCCAGTGGTGGAATGCTGTGGTTTGAATGTGAAATGTCAGAGGGCTGGGGCTGGAGAGATGGCTCAGCGGTTAAGAGCACGGGCTGCTCTTCCAGAGGACCTGAGTTCAATTCCCAGCACCCACATKGCAGCTCACAACTGTCTGTAACTCCAGTTCCAGGGCATCTGACCCTCACGCCAATGAATATAAAATAATAAAAAATAAAATAAGTTTTTAAAAAAGAAAAAAAAGAAATGTCAGAGGGCTGGAGAGATGGCTTGGAGGTTAAGAGCACTGGGTGCTCTTCCAGAGGACCTGGGTTCAATTCCCAGCACCCACATGGCAGTCCACATCTGTCTGTAACTCCAGTTCCAGGCGATCCAATACCCTCACAGAGACATATATACAGGCAAAACATCAAAACACATAAAATCAAATTAGATCATTTAAAAAAATGAATGTGAAGTGCCTCCCATAGGCTTATGTGTTTGAAGACTTGGTGAGGTAGAGACTTAGTGGAGGAGTGTGTAACTATGGGTGGGCTGAGGCTTGTTTGTGTTTGAGACAGGGTTTCTTCTCTCTCTATAGTCGTGGCTGTCCTGGAACTCAATAGGTAGACTGGCCTCAAACTCACAGAGATCCACCTGTTTCTGCTGCTGAGTCCTGGGATTAAAGGAGCAAACCACCAAGGCCAGCTGGGCCTCGAGGTTTTAAAGCTGGGTTTCACTTTCCAATTCTCTTTGCTTTTTGGTAGCGGATGTAATGTGACCGGCTGGTATCATGCCTCAGCTGCCATGTCTTCCCATCATGATGGACTGTATCCTATTGGAACTGCAAGCCACAATAAACCTTTCTCCTTTAAATTTCTTTGGTCAGGTATTTTTGTCTCAAAACATGTAAAGCAACCAAGGCAGCAAGGAAAAGTACTTGCCATGAGTCTGACCACCTGAGTTCTAGCTCCAGAACCACAGTGAAAGGAGAGAACCAGCCAGGCAGTGGTGGTGCACGCCTTTAACCCCAGCATTTGGGATTAAAACATTTTAATCCCAGAGGCAGGCAGATCTCAGTGAGTTCCAGGACAGCCTGGTCTACAAAGCAAGTTCCAGGATAGCCAGGACTGTTACACAGAGAAA
>LOJH01007329.1:1505-13896 GCA_001685095.1 Ellobius talpinus
TGATGACTACCTTAATTGTCATCATAGAACCTTCATCTAGTAACTGATGGAAGCCGATGCAGAGATCCAGAGCAGAATTCTGGGCCCAGCTCCCAAAGACCAGTAGAAGAGAAGGAGCAATAATATGAGCAAAGGGGTCAAGACCATGATGGGGACACCCACAGAAACAGCTGACCTGAGCTAGTGGGAGCTCACTAATTAGACTGACAGTCGGGGAACCTGTATAGGCCTAAACTAGGCCCTCTGAATGTGAGTGACAGTTGTGTGGCTGGGGCAGTCTGTGGGGTCATTGGCAAAGGGACCAGGATTTATCCCTAGTGCATAAACTGGCTTTTTGGAGCCTATTCTTCTTGGAGGGATACCTTGCTCAGCCAAAATACAGTGGGGAGAGCCTTGGTCCTGCCTCAAGTGATGTGACAGACTTTGTTGACTACCCATGGGAGGCCTCACCCTCTCCAGAGGAGAGGGATGAAGTGGCAGAATGTGGGGGAGCTGGAGGAGGGGAAGAAGAGGGAACTGGAATTGGTATGTAAAATGAGAAAACGTTGTTTTAAAAATGATTTAAAAAGTTACGTTAAAAATATAAATGCTTATTCTTATGACAAAGAAGCACATGCACAAAGACAAACCCAAATGATTCTAAGCGCTCATGTTCTTTACAAATTTCCTTATTCTTATCACTATTTGTGTGTGTGTGTGTGTGTGTGTGTGTGTAGGGGTTTGTGTATGTGTCATGGTACGTGTGTCGATGTACCATGAGGTACCATGTATAGCTTCTGGGAGTTGTTTTCTAGCTTTTCAGTGGGTTCCAGGGCCAAACTCCAATTGCCAGGCTTGCACAGCAAGCACTTTTTACCCATGGAGCCACTTTGCCGACATTGGTTTCTATTCTTAAGGCAAATTTTTGGCAAATCTTTACATATATAACTTCATCAAATAGCTGTAAGAAAACTAAACATGCATAAGAAGAAATAACCTGTCTTTTGGGAACAGAGGATGAAGCAGGTTGTACTAATTAGGAAGGATCTTGCCTTTTCCCAAAGTGTATGTTCCTCACTTTTAAGGATTAATTTGACACTGGACAGGGAAAAGCTTCCAATTAAATCCATTCATTTTACATTTCAGGCACCTTCACAGGCAAATATTGGGGATACACTGTATCAATTTCAACTGTGACTGTGTTACCTTCTTGGTCATACAAAGAAAATGAAGAGTCAACAATAAAAATCCTAACATAGTAATTCTAGGTTAATCCATGCCCTAAATAAGGTTTGTCCTTTCTAGTTAACAGTTTCCTCTACTCAAAGATAAGATCAATCACTTAAACTTCTTAAAAGAATATAAAATCTGACACTCTATTTTCCTCAGAAAAACCTATCTAAATGATTCTTTAAAAATCCTCAAGGATTGCTGGGTGGTGGTGGTGCACACCTTTAGTTCCAGCACTTGGGAGGCAGAGGTAAGGAGGATCTCTGTGAGTTCGAGGCCAGCCTGGTCTACAAAAGCTAGTTCCAGGGACAGGCTTCAAAGCAGCACAGAGAAACCCTGTCTTGAAAAACAATAAAAAAAATCCTCGAGGATTAAATCAATGATTTTATTTCAAAGAAATCATGTTATTTATAAGCATTTATACTTATAAAACTCTTAATTTAATTTATCACCTATCATAGAAGAAATACATGTGGTTCTACAATTTTCATATGTCATTCTGAGTTAAAATCTTTACTAGTCATTAGAAAATATATAAAACTTTCTAATATCATGCCTTAAATTGTTAGTAGTCTACTCAGAAATACATGATGACACTGATGGCTTTTAACTATTGGAGAGGGATCCAGTAATCTCACCACTCCAAATCTCTTAAAGGTAATCAAGAAACTCAGGGAAGATATGTATTGTTATATAAACCAGAGAAGAAGGAACTCTTACCATAGGTTGGTGTGCTTTCTCGTCTTCCTTGACTACTTGATCTTCCTTTTTCATATTCATAGCAATACAAGACGGTATCTTCTTCCACGATGTTAAACCTCTTTCGATATTCCTGATCCAGAAATGAGTTTGGGGATTCAGATCCCTTATGAACTGGCTTGCCCACCATATGTCCTCTGAGGTCTTCACAAGGAAGGTTTCCCTTTTCGTCCCTAAAGCAAAGTGAAGGTAGAGGAGATGGGTGTAGCATTAGGGCCATACAAAATTAGAGGGACCTTAAAATACAAATAATACCATTCCTGTACAATGTATCTTCAGATTTTTATAAGATTTCTTTGAGAAGTATAGGGTTAGTTAAAATTCTTCCTATTTTGTCT
Source organism: Ellobius talpinus (assembly GCA_001685095.1). Taxonomy (NCBI): domain Eukaryota; kingdom Metazoa; phylum Chordata; class Mammalia; order Rodentia; family Cricetidae; genus Ellobius; species Ellobius talpinus. Next base: position 3,812 of record LOJH01007329.1, read on the forward strand.
CAAATATGAATGAGGCCCAATGGTTAAATAAATTGCCTCAATGTCATACAGATAATAAATGCCAGCTAGAAATACACCATGAATCTTCAAACGTCTGCTCTAGTTCATTTTCACTGTGTCATGTCATAGGAAGAAAAATAATTTCATCACATGAATTGATTTTAGTTGAAGGAAAGATACTAGGTACAATGCTATCAATTTAATCATAGATTTTTTTCTCCTGTTTATTTATCTTATTGGTTTTGACAGGATTTGTGTTGCTGAAAACAAAGTTCTTTCTGATTCCATCATCAAAATAAAGGGAAACTATGGTCTATGAATGACATTAGTACCACATAAATAAGTATTATAAGAAGTTCAAAAAGCAGATTATTAATGTAAATGAATTTTAATATTATTATAAATGGTTACTATAAATATTCAAACTCTATGTATTTCCTGAGAGTAAAAAGGTGTTTATGTGGAGCTCATTCAGAAAGGCTATATAAAAATTACACATTAGCAATGTTTCTTATGGAGATAGGGGAAAATATGGTAAAATATGGAATTTACAAATGGGATTTGGGGAACAGCAATTCCACTTTTTCATCTGCAGTAATTTAAGCAGACATTTTCTTAACATTTTATTGGATTCCTAAATCTTATTGCTGTTACTTAAAAATATTTCCTTTAAAATGTTTTTGTTACAATAATTTCATTTTTATTTTTATTGAAAATTTCACATGTTCAATGCACTTGAATCATATTCATTCCTCACTCTGCAGGTCTACCTTCTCCTGGGTGCCCTCATATTGCCCCCAACATATCTTTTTTCATTTAATCCCCCCTTATACACTGTGAAACTTTAATGAGCACTGCTCAGTTACTTTGTGAGAATGTCTAATTTGCGATTTTCCCTCATGAGTGGTCTGAGGTGCAAGGCCATGGTTTTTAGAAAGTAATGGATGACTGAACTCCTAATGAAAGATCCCCTCTAGGCCTAATTAAAACTATACCTTATTTATCTTATGAAATGTTTCCCTAGGTATCTGATATTTTTCTTTTGTCTTCTAGAACATGACTATGAATGTAAAAGCTATGCTTTTCCTCCCATGCATCATTGTGCTTCACTGATTCTAGGTGTTCCCAGTTACCCAAAAGTGTACCATTAATCAACGTTATCAAATAAGAAAACATTAATTCTACATCAAAACAATACCAAAATCTTAAACTTGCAAAAGAAACTTGAATCATTTTTAATTAGCTTCCATTATACCATATAAAATAATGATGAATTTATTAAAATATGCCAATTTAAGAATTATGAGTCTCAGCCTACCAAAAATCTGTATTTCTGTATTTTCATGAAAATGTTTAGATGTACCAATTCAAAGAATTATAATCCAAATATTTTAAATATGTAGACAGCAATAAATATTCTCAAAAATTACTAAATCAGAAAGTTGTCTTATTAATTTACTTCTTTACTAGGTAAAGTTATCATTATAATCATTTACTTTTTTACTTCCTAAAACAAACACATTGCTTATTATTGAATTATAAATACATAATCAGTTCTTAGGAAATATAAAGAACACAAATATAAATCTCAGTGCAAATTTCATTTTTAGTTAACTGAAAGCTCTTCTTGAAATAATTGCCTGGTATTTTTTTGTTACTGCTAACTCTCCATTGAAAAAAATAATTGATATTGCAATTAGCTTGGAAACAGTTGTAGTGAATTCATAATACTGGAGAAAGGTTATGTTTATCTGTAAATTTGCAGATTTTGCTACAGGGCCCGTGACATGAATACTAATGCAGCTTGTACCAGAAAGGTAATTCAGAACTATTGAATTTCCATGTTATATTTATATAGACATTCCCTGCAGAAGAAAATTGCAAGAGCTGGCATTTTCTATAATATAACGTTATAGAGAAGCAGCCTTCTCAACAGGTTAGGTTTTTAAACATGTCTATATGGAATCTAATCAATAATGTTAAATTTGGAAATGTACCATGCAAAACAAATTTTTAGTGGAATGAAGTAATAATATAGAAGTATGTATGTACAATTAAATATATAAATGAGTGCATATGTATATATTCATAGTATGAGTTTCTGAAGAACTTGAAGTAGTCACTGTAATATAAACATTTTCACTTTTCTTAAATTTATATGTGCATGTACAAAAATAATAAATGTGTGGCTATGCTCTAGATTTAAGTATTTAGGTTAAAAGATCATTGCCCCAATAGATATTCTTTACACTTAATTAGACATAGCAGAGTTAATAAGGCAAATTAGTTATTATAGCAAATAATTATTTAAGGACCTCTAAAATAATTATTTACAACACAGAGAAAGAAATTTTGTTAAGTACAAAATATAACCAGTATTATGTTTTTATATTATCAAAATTCTTACCCTATAAAAGATGCCATTACAATATTCTTTTAATGATCACCTAAAATTTGAGATAGTAAATACAACTTCTTTTACTTAAGAATGTGTAGAACTCATCTATAAACTCTATCCATTTAAAAACATATGAAATGTTTTACATTAAACTGACATTTCTTGAAGATTCACAAGCAAAAATCCTCCCTTATTATATACCTTGTAAAATAATTTTGGTTATTTAATATTACTTCCCTATTATGCTAGGTAATGAGTGTAAGATAATCACTGTCCTATTTATGCTTTATTAAAATTTGGTTGTTGTCATTATTAACAAAAGAGCACTTGGTATAATGAGAATGACCTTCTAGACTATGTTCAGAATTCCAGAAAAAAATATTGACAGTGGTCTTGAAAACCTGGCTTTACAGTTTAGGAGCTATCAATATGAGCCGTTATCTAGAAGCTGTCCAGAACAATGCCATAGGTAGTTTATACCTGGGAATATATGGTTCTGCAGGAGGAGGGGGAATGTAGAGATCCTGGAGGGCAGAGCTGTCTCTTTTGGTGGGTGTACTGACGGTGCTGGAGGGCGTGGCAACGCTGCTTGTGGGACTTCTAGGTATAAGAGGCTGGTTAAAATGAAAAAGAAAATACATACGCACACAAACAACACAAAACAACAACAATGACACATAGTTATCATTTAAAAATCATCTGTTTGTGCAAAGTTTTGAACTTGGCTGAAATAAAGAAAAATGTTATTGTCCATACAGGTATATCTTTGATCCCTCCCCAAATAAATAACATATAATAGAGTTTTCAATGCAGTTCCCAACTCACCTTTTCAATGGCTTAACCATCCAAAAGCTACTTATAAAAATACCATTCAGTGATTCATAATGAGAAGACATGTCACTCACAAAAAGAAACGTATTTTAATTAACTTTGCCAGAATCGTATTTTTGAAAGCTAATAAAAATAATTCATAAAAGAATTAGCTTCCTCACATCCTGACTGACATTTGAAAAACTATAGTGTTATATTAGTAAAAAATGTCACAGATGCTCAAAGAAGGGAAAAATGGCTATCAACACAGGAGAGAATTTTCTAGAAAACTGTGCTTCCTCCCAACATAAACACTGGTAGTTGTCTCATCCCCAGCCCTCAGAGCCATTTTATATCACATCTTCAAAAGCATAGTGAATAAGGAGACACAAACATTTCATCTTTCACAGGCACGTATATTTATCTAGTATTTAAAACTCATCTTTGGTTGCATGCCTATAGATATCTTGGATTTAAGTATTAAATAGGAAGCTGCCTTCTAAAGATACTGTATAAACCAAATTAATCATATCAGTCTTAAGAGTAGTCCCAATTCCAAGATTCACAGTATTTGAAAATAATCTTGTGGATTGAAAAAACTTATCCTAAATTGAAACTCAAATTCACAAATTTTTATATTTATCTTACAGATCTTACTGATTAAGTATACATACAATTAACATTAAAATAAATATCTCAGTGCAGTCTCAAACACGATGATAATGATCACAAAATGAATTGCATCTTCGTATGACAAAATGGTGCTATTTTAGCCTTATGAAACACATTTGGCATATCTAGATGATAGACTCACAAATTCTACCTTCAACATGCATTGCTGGACACTCAAATAAATGCATCTTACAACTATTTTGCATTACTTTCATACAGATAACCAAAAATTGTTTGAAACTCAGGCATGAATACAATGGAGATTACAATGTAGGTCACTGGGATATGCTACATAATTTAGGAATCAGTTGATTTTGACCTTCCTCATTACACAGCTTCCCTTAATAGCTTGAAATCACACTTCCTGCCAAAATGGTGGTTAAGTTTAAATGTATGTGAAATCAAACTTAAAGAAAGAGAGACAGGAAAAAGGAATGATCATGTATAAAATTTAATTTTTTATCATATATGATGATTTACAATGGTCAGAAACTTTACACATTAATTAATTAATTTAATACATTATGACAGTATGCAATAAAGACTTCTCTGTGTGACAATATAATTTTTTTGGAATAGAATCCAGTTAATCTATTCCTGTCCCATAGAAACAAAATTCTTGGCAATGAGAAACTCTTGAGATCTAGATGACTGGAAGAGTCGTTTGTACTGATGAATGCCATTAAGCCCAATGCTATTAAATGAAAATTCTAAGACTGTGTTTCATGCCTCTATAATATTTGAATGAAAGATTCAGTGATACATACACATGCACACACACATATTCATATTTACTGCAATATTACTGCTTATAGTTTTTTATTCTGTTGTTATCTTTTAGCTCTAAATACAGATAACAAAATAAACACAAAATAAAAGAAAACCTTAGTACACATTATATTAATTTCCAATATTTAAAAATCAATTTACTATGGAAGACAAATGAATATTTAGTATGCTTTTTTAATGTACTAGTATCGTACTTTAAAAATCTCACTTTATGTGAACTTAAACCACTTTCTAATAACAGAAGCTCGTCATAAAAAGCAATCTGACTCAATTTTTTATTCTTTTTCCTCTATTTTAAGGTTGCTAATTGCAGTTTGGAGATGTTTCTCCTTTCCCTTGGTGATATATAGAGTTTTTGTTTGTTTAGTACATACTTTTTTCTTTCCACTTCCCAAAAAACCAAGAAAGAAAAACAGAATTGTGTTGATTTTTACAAGGATATTTAAATATGCCTTAAGCATGAGGTAAAGCCTAGCAGAATATTTTATTCTGCATACATTTTCTTTCTAGGAGATTTAAGGATTAGCAATGCCAACTCCCTACAAATCCCTGTATCTGTACAATTCCATTTTCAACAAGGAGTTGCTATTAATGTGATCAGTAACTGTGAATCAGTATATTGGAAGATTAATATAAGAAAAAAAGCTTAAAATGTTCAAATAGATGTCAGGTTTGATAACGTTACCCTGATCCAATTAATTGAACTGCTTTAAAAAAAATTCAACTTGTTTTTACAGAACAAAAGAAGAATTATTCAATTCTGTTCCTGAGTTCAACTGGCTGTTTATTTTATGGATAGGTAAATCAGAAGAAGTGTTTTAATGGGTTTATTGTGTGGGTGTAATCTGGCTTATCAGTATGTTCTACAGCAATTAAAACACATATAGTAAATATTTGATATACAGACAATTATTTTTATGTACTATTTGTGCTGTTATTATCAAGCTAAGCAGTGATAAAAAGAACATATTAATTTGAGTATCAAATTAAAAAATCAACTTTGACATTGGCAATAGAAAAATAAACTGTATCCTAACATTAAAAACACTGTGGACAAGAAGTGAAATAGTATAAAATTAAATGATTGAAAGAATTTTGAAATAATTAAGAAACTTTAGGAAGACAATAACAGTGTAAAGCATAGAATAAATGATGAAATTAAGATGAAATCAATCATTGAGAAATTCCTAATTGTAACAAGCAAAAAACAAATGAACAACAACAAAAAAACCCATCTGCTATTAGTGTAAAATTACATGGAAAATAACAAATTTATTGTCCCCCAATTAAAAACTAATGATCTTTCAGAATTCAAATCAAGTTTTAATAGGTATATTATTTGAGTAAAAATTTCAAGTAAGAGAATTTAATAAAACTAAACTACAGCTTCTCTTATCCTCGAAACATTTACTGTAAATCATTATTCATTCTAACATAGCATCACTGTAACAGTTATAATTGTACTAAGAAAGATTGACATTTTAAGCAAAAATACTGCTATTTTTTTCTTTCATAACTTTAACATGTTTGGTAAAATGTGCATGAGAATAACTCCTATCAGTAATTAAGACTATTGTTTCAAGACTGCATATTGTTGTAAGGCTTCAATATAACATGGCACTATGGTATGTAATCAAGTGTGATTTAGATTCATTCTGAATTCCCATCCAAATGATTTCATTTAGGACCTTGTCATAACATCCAGTATGGTTCTTACACCATAAAGCTCTTTCACCAATCGAATAGCACTCTGACACAGAAGATCATTTGTGTGTGTATGTGTGTCCGTTTATGTGTGTACATGTGTGTACCTTACTCTTGTAAACCAAGTCTGATAAATTATTATTGAACACTGCCATTTATCTTTTTATGTTCAAAATCATATGCATCTCTTTAAATGTACATTTAGAAGCTTAACAAGCACTTGCTATTGTCATCAGGACTCAGAAATCTACTTAGAACTTATATATGCATTTCAATGTCAGTTTAAACTACATAAATATCTTAAAGACATTCTCTAAAATATAATACGGTACAAATCTTTCCCCGAAGTATGAGTGAAGAATTCAGCAATAACATCTGACTGATCAGGTTACATACTGATGGAGGGTTGTAATTGTCAAAGAAAATTCGTAACTTTTACAAGAGATTAAGTAAATCATTACTTTAAATTTATTTGATGGATCAAGTGTTTTCGTCTTTGTATTTCCCAATTTTAATATCACAAATAGCACACCTGCAAAGAACTAATATATGTATATATTATACACATATATGAAATCTCTATATTTAAATATATAAGTATATATGAAATGTCTATGGTAAAGATTATTAAAAAAGAATATCTACACTTAAAAAAGTAATTTGAGTTTTAAGTTTTACTTGAAATTTTTTATATTCCCAAATCCTTGGCAAGCATATTTTAATTAAGTTGGCCCTCAGTAAATGATCCAGCGAAGTTAGAGATATGTCTTCAGTGAACCCAATGACATAGAGGCAGCCCCAGTATTTCAATGTTATACACTGTAATAGTATTTAGTTCCAAAATACACTCATGTCAAATTCATACAAAAAATTGTTTTCCCTTTCTGGGGTAAAAATATCAACTGAGATACAAATGATTACATTAAATATATAACCTAGCCATTCATTTTATTTATTCTTAGAAATAAATTCCAGTTGATCACAATACCTCAATTTTCTAGCACTGGACAGTCTTTAAGTCCTTATACAGTTCAGGCACATTCTTACTAAATTCCCAATACTGGCTTCATTTAGTATCAGAATATTACTTTATAGCAACAATTATTTCCTTGATCATTCCAACAAATGCTCCAGAGAAAATGTATTCTGGGTTTGGAAACAAGAATTTGCATACAATTGTGTACATTTCATGACCACATAAAGAATGCTAGATAGAATTTTAAAAAATAATGTGTAATGTGTACTTTTTTACCTGGCCAAGCTTTTCCTAAGTGAGAAATTATATTTGAAAAGAATGTAAGCAAAATAATTGCATTGTTTAAAAACTCACCCTCAGTTTCACAGCTTCTAATAGAATACAAATTTATTAATATAAAATATTTGTACTTTTTATAAGCAGATAAATTTTCTGTTGTTCTTACTAGACTATAAAGAAAACATTTTTTAGACCATGGATATGATCGGGAGACCTTAGATCCTTGAACTTCAATACCACAGATATATAGACACCAAAATATGTATGTTATTATACAATATATAATAAAAAGCCTTTGGAGTCATATTACAAAATAGCTTTTTCCATCAAATCATCTGTACTGATAATAAGACTCGTGTATGTAATTTTGTGCTGCTCAATCTTATGTTCATAATTAAATGATAATATTAATATTGAAGTTATGTATTCCAAAATATAGTTAACAACATTATGGAATATTAACTGAAGAAACTACTTTTGAATTGGAGGTTTTACTTGAAACCCTTTACAATTTAAGATCTCTGAAAAGCATAGCTTAACTTAATTGTCAACTGTTTAAAAACAGCTCCCTTCACACCATAGCTTATTATTTGTGGTCAGTGTGAAAATTGTAAAAGCATGTGGCTGCAACCCACAAATGTTACTTCGATTTTTTACTTTATTGTTTCAACACTGATGAATTATAATTGATATTACAGCTGCTTGCTAATATGAGCATGTAAAAACACAGAAATACTACTGTGGTCCGGCCAGCACAATTACAATTTTAGGTAAAATTATTTTGTAGTGTTTTGCCTCATATAAAACATTTTCTTTACAATATGTTTTCAAAACAACTCTCAGAAATATACAAATTGTCCTTCACTAATGTTTGTTTAATAACATCAACTTGCATTTTGGATATTGAAATAAATTTTGTTGCTCCTCCTGCTTTGACTTTTACACAATTACTTTAACCATTTAAATTTGTATGCACTTTAAATTTAATGTGATCACCATTCTATAGTCGTTATACCAATTGGTATACAAAATTGACTGCTGTTGACTACTTCCTTTCTGCTCAAATCACTTAAATATCCTGTAAATTGCCATCAAAGTTCATTAAACAATAAAATTTAAGTACAAAATAACAAGCCAATACTAATAACTATGGCATCAATATATCAGATTTATGGAGTAGAAAATAATTTAGGAATATAATGCTATTTATATAGCTTTATCTTAATTCATATGAAATGTCTTGAATAATATCTAAATCAGATTTTGAACTCTAGCATTGATTGACCTGAGATGTTTTTCTCCACCAAAAGCTGGGTTCTTTATCAGTTTTAAAAATTCAATGACTCCCAGTGATGATTTAAGGAGATTTCTTGGCAGTGTCCAGATAATTCTTCGATACATCTCTTGTAAGAAGAAAATGACTGTCCATATATTCTTGCTGCAATGCATCCTAATTTAGTAGCAAAACCATCTAAACGTATACTTGTGACCTATTCAGCACTCCCTAAAACTTATTCCACTGATAGGCGAATGTGACTATATGCCATCACCATGCTTATCCACATCCTGGGAATTAGCAGAATGCCACTGAGATGATTTGAAAGCAGCTCTCAGAAGGCAAGATACCCCATTTACCTTCTTAGAATAAATGATTGTATCTCAAAGGCAGACATCTCTGCTACTTATGAAAGTACACAGATGATAACAGAATTCAGTTTTTCAGATGTAATTAAATTTTGTCATTGTATCTAATTAAGCGATCTTTAAGTCCTCCAGGTCTATCATCAAATGTTTGAGAAAATAGAATTTTATCAAAAGAACTGCCAAATTTCATGAAATGTGCTGATGAGATTTCTCTGTGAGCATGAAGTTGAATTGTATGCTTTTGCTTATTTGGCTATGATTTCCAAAGAAATTCCAAATCAAAGTCTGTCATTGCAGTTAATTAATATTGAGTAGCCCTATTTTAAACAGTTTAGAAATAAATACTTTAGGATATATATGACATTTTATTTGTATAAATAAAATTGTTACCATTTTTGTTGAAAATAATTTGTTTGAAAAAGATGTATGCACTATTTTTGGCCTCCATGTAAAATCAATTGCAATATTTATTTGAAAAAAGTTAATAGTAAGTTAAGCCTGTTAATTAGAAAATGAACTAGAAATGCTGATTTAAATAAATTTCACAGATTCTTTGTAGAGCTTTTAATGAAAGTAATTCCTACTAAATTACTGGTATACTTGATAAAAATAACCAACATAATTCAAACTTCAAGTTTGCATATTGATGATTTGTATGTAAGTGAATTAATAGGCATTCTAGTTTCAGGTGATTTGTATGGACACCAGAATTAAGAAAACAATGATGATGCTTGTGTCTACCTAGAGGACTGTTGCTGCATTAGCGTTTATGGTTCACAGCTGAGGCTGGTTCTCAGGCACTAGGAAGAAAAC
>LOJH01007330.1:12312-31143 GCA_001685095.1 Ellobius talpinus
GTGTGTGTGTGTGTGTGTGTGTGTGTGTGTGTGTGTGTGTGTGTGTAGCACCAGACTCTAGGATTTAAAGGTGAAAGACAGAATATCTGGTAATTCCAGTAGTGTTGCTTTGGAAAAGGAGTCTATTTCATCACCCAAGACTCCCCATGATACAGTAGTCAAGAGAAGGGACTAATTATCTGAATTTGGAATGCTTCAGGATGGTCTACCTTGGGTTCTGCATAGACCTTGTACTATACTAGTTTGAAGGGTAGCTATATTCCAAGGTTCCCCGGGCTTGGTTGAGTAGCTCTAATATAAATGTACTGGCAGCATTACACTGTAGGTAACAGGAGTGGCCACATGAAAAGGAGCAGAAGAGGTGCTCTCATGATCTCCAGAATCAGCAAGTCTAGCATCTGAGACTCGGCATCTGACCTGTCCCATGATGCTCTACAGGTCTTCAGACAGTTGCCAATTCACCCCCGAAAAGCATTGCAATGGGAAGATTGAACAACTTCAATCCTTTCCCAACTGCTAAATTTGTCTGAGGCCATGCACTTGTGGCAGCATCTCCAGCAGAAAATAAATCTCCAAAAGTAACAGAGATGTTATCAAGATGCCTAAGACCTCCCTGTTGTGGGATTGAGGCTGCTGTTTTTATCAAGGAAGAGTTGCACTTGGTGCTCGACGGGCATTTTTCTCTTGGTCTTACACTTGATTGAACTATTAGAGTGACATGTAGAGAGGGTGGACTCTATGCCTCTGACTTTGCATACACATCTAATCACACTATGCTCAGTCAAAGTGTATTTTCCTTGAGAAAGTCACTTATTATAGCTGGCACAAAAATGATCACTATATCTATGTAACTTAGTGCGCAAATCTCAACACAGCAACATGAGAAATATGAAGAAACAAGATAGCATTATACACCCCAAAGTTTGTAATCTCTCTGTTCTATAGTTATCACACAGATGCAATGCCTGGTACAAAGTTCAAAGGAGGGTAGGCTGGATGGCTTAGTAGGTAAAGGTGTTTGCTGCCAAGCTTGAGGACCTAAGATTAGTAATTCCTGGAACAGAAATGGTAGGAAGAGAAATTTAAATCTTAAAGGTTATCCGCTGACCACCTTCTGCATGTCATGTGGAGTGCACACACAAACACACATGCACACACATATAACAGAGAAGTAAAAAAATACACGTAGTAAAATTCCAAAAGAATTTATATTTAAAAGTTCAATGAAATATAACGGAATACAGAAATATAGTTCAATGAAATTGTAAAGGTATGAATTAAGTATTTAGCAAAAAGTAGAGATTTTGAAAAGAGACTGATCATAAATTCTGGAAGTGAAGCACTGACTAAGTAAGATCTAAAATGCACTGAGTCTCTCAACGACAGATAAGATACAAAAGAAGCCATTTCAGACATGAAAGCAGATCTCTCAGTAGAGCAGAACATGAGAGGCAGCAATGCATGCACACACCTTCACCCAGTTGACTCTTGACAGAGGCACGACATATGTAGATTTGAGAAAGACACCCTACTGAACATCACCAGGAAAATGACATCCACCTCAAGAAGACCGAAACTTGACCCTTGTTGCTCACACTCCACAAAAAACAAATCAAATGGAGCACAGACCTTAATGAAAACCCAAAATTCTAAAGCTACTGAAATGCAACACACTGGAAACTCTTACAGATACTGCCACTGTCAATGATGGCCAGGAGATGACTCAGATAACCCCGGGGGGAATGATAGACTTGAAAACCAGGATCACCCGAAGTAAAAGGTTTCTGCACAATTAACAGAATGAATAGAGTGGGGTTGAATAGAACGGGGGGAAATGTTTTTATTTTTCAGTCTGGAATTCAATAGGCAACCCAGTCTGACTGTAAGTGCATGGTCCTTCTCCATCAGTGTCCTGGAACTAAGAGTCCAGGTGTGTTCCAACTGTTTGGCTGCAGAGACTTTAGTTTTCTTTTGGCAGTAGTAAGGTTTGAACCCAAAACCTTGTGTATGCTGGGATATTTAGCTACATTTTGAACTCTGCAGAAAATCTCTGCCAGCTACTCATGTGATAAAAAAATTTAAAACCAAACAAACCATTCATAATATAACCACAATGGGCTAATGATCCCATTAGATACTTAAGCCAGAAACAAACATAAAGGGCAAAAAAATTCCTGAGCAAAGGCTGAATCATGTTAGCTCTGATAAAATATGAAAGAGTACTGCAATCAAATCCTATCTCACATTAGTTTACAACTGTTATCAAATCATAGATAAAAATAATGATGAGGATGCGGAGGAAAAGAAGTTTTATTTACTGCATTGGAAATGTAAATTAGTTAAAGCTCCAGGGAGTCAAGAAAATATGGATGTCGCTCCAAGGATGAAAAACTATCACATAATGCTGCTAATTTACTTCTGGGTACACACCCACAGGAGTGACACCAGCATTTAAAAGACACACATGCTTGTCTTACATTTATTATACAACTTTTCACAGTGGCCAAGATATGGATTCAGCCTAAGTGCCATCAACAAATAAATAAGTGGATTGAGGAGGGGGCTCAATGGGTAAGGGGCTTGCTGTGCAATCATGGGGACCTGAGTCTGAATCCTCAACACCTACATGGAAACGTAGGCATGGCTTCAGTAGCCTAGAAACCCAGGGCAGGGGCTGTGGGGCTGCACAGAGAGAGTAGGGTTCTCAAAGCTTGCAGTCCAGCCAGCCAAGCTCTGAAAAGCAAGGGTCAGAGTCAATGATGAGACTGTCCTAACAAGGCCACTGTTTGAGTAAGGCATTCTGATTGTAGTCTCTAGTTGTCACACGTGTGTGGGCACATAGAATTGTACACACATGTTTACACATACACACACAAACCTATACATATGACACACACACACTCACACCATAGACCATAAAAAGTCCAGTTACATTGGGAAAAGACAAGTATATGTTACTAGGGCACCAAGCCAATCGATAGAGGTTTGCTATTCTAAATTCTAAGAATGTGTCCTTCTGAGAAAAAGTAAACTAGAAAGGTTTAGAAGCATGAGCAGTAATGAGAATATAGAGGGAAGTGGAATGAATAGGTTGAATGTGGGAATTTTCAGGGCAGCAAAACTATACTGTATCAGACCATAGTGCCGAATGTGTATCACATACTTATTTACAAGCACAGACTGTGCAGCACTGGGTGTATGAAGCATGGGCTTTGGTTATAGTTTTCTGAATTGCAAATGCATGTCATTTAGGGGGTGCTACACACGCCTGGGTAGAAGCAATGCTATAGAGGGTACTTCTGTAAATTTTGCTCAAAATTGTAGAGAGCTTAAAACTACTTTAAAAGTAGAAAAACCCATTTCATAATTGTTTAAGTAACTCAGGCTGCTGAAGAGTTATCTCATTATTAAGGCAAATACTGCTCTTGCAGAAGCCCCCGCTTGATACCCAGATCCCAATGCTAGTCCTCTTACAGCTGCCTATAACTCCAGCAGCAGCAGATCCAGTGCTCTTCCTGGTCTTATGGGGGAATCTATACTCACACCTGCTCATTTGCTCTCATATACACATGTACAACTGGTATTTAAAATGCTGAACAGTAAATTATTACAAGAATTAACATCATTTTATACTAGGCCGAAACTTCTATATTCTATAAAGTACACAAATTTGAAAACTCAAATATTCAGCTACCCTCCAGATGAAGCATATTTAAAACTCCAAGTGCTAAAGCCTTGTTTGCGGTTTACATAGAGACTTAAGCCATATGAGGCACTAGATAGGGGGAAAGAACTGGAAGCACCCTAGGGACACTTAGGGACACATATCCCAATGTGGCCATTTGCCTACTACTCATGAGCCCAGCAGATGGCTTAAAGGCAGAGGGGGATGGGACTGGCTGGCACCTCATAGACTGCCAGGCTCCGTCTGGGCTCCTGATTAATATTAATTAAATGAACTGAATCCATTGAAGAGCACCGGTCAGGCTGCCAATTATGACAGTCTTTGTTTCATGTAGTATTCTCATATCAGCAGACAAGGAAACTCATCTGTCATTATCAACACCGAATGGGACACAGACACAACCAGGGTACAACCCAAAGGCATACCTATTTCTTAGAATCTACTATATTAACATATTATTAAACCATATCTAAGGAATATGATAATTAGTGACTCATTTAGAAATAAAGTTATAATGCTTGAGCAAAAGCAATCTGTGTATGATAGACAGAAAGCCTGGTTTGTTGTCATTGTTTTGCCCGGGGCCATCGTAGACAAACAAGAAAAGCAACAATCCAGGTTCATTCACAGAGGCTTCTGTTTTGGGAAGAGTTGTGAAAGGGTTTCTTGAGCCCCTGCAATGAAACAAACATTCTGAGGAGCTTACCTGTCTGGGTCTTCAGGAAAGTGTAGGCTTCAGTGTGCAGCTCAGATACCTGTGGTCAAGATGGGTGATATTCCTGAGGAATGCATGTTGAAACTTCTGAAAAGCCCAGGTACTCAAAAGCACCTCCAGGTGAAGGTACACTGCATTTGTACTGTAATTATGTGTCCTGAGTTAAACTGACATGACAATACATTCTCTTCGTTACACGAAGGTCACCCTAGTATCTGCCAGTCTTGTCAGCCTGTGGGTTCAGACGGGGATTCATTAATATTAATGTGCAAATTCCACAGGCTCACTCATAATGGCAGGACTCTTTCCCAAATGTGTGATGTCTGAAAATGTCATCAAGTGATCTGGGAGTCCGCATGTGTTTCTCGGGTTCTTTACTCTAACTTTCTCGTTAATGGACACTGTCAGGCAGTCGCCTAAGTGGGAGCACCTGGTCACTGGCCATTTTCTAGGCCTCAGGCACCAAAGTTATGCTAAGGGAATTATGTCTCCTCACTCACCATGTGCTTGGTCACCAGGATTCAGAGAAGTGCAGTCAGCCGGGCCTCTATTGAAAGTAGCTGTTAGGAGACCTAGTGGGTTAGGCCTGTTCCTGGTAGGCATTAGCGTAGAAAAGCCTGACTCTTCTATATTCTTTCAGGAAAAACAATACACATTGGTTTCACCAAGAAACATTTCCTTGTGGCTGGAGGGTTACTATCACCCCTTGCATGTTCTTATAGTTCCCCATAATTTTCCTAGGGGATTGCATTTATTTTGGATGGATAAGATCTTTCATGCTTCGTTAGGACTATACTACTATTTCTTAAAATCCGAGGAAGAACCCTCTACATTCTTCTCGCTTCTGAGACTATACACCATATAGCATCCATTTCATATTGAGAGAACTGGTAATGAAGCAAGTATTGTTCCAACATGGATGGGCTCTCCATCAACCTAGTGTGATTATGAGATAAAAACAGGGCAACAAAATAAAGCAGAGAAGATACAAGAGATGGGGTGAAGGCATTGTCAAAGCATGTGGCTATGTAATCATTCAATTACCTTATAAATATATACGAAATATGAATTCTGTAGGTTTTCTTCATACTCAGAGCATCGCAGTGAAGAAAATGAAGGAAAAAGACAGTAACTAGACAATAAAAGATGAGGCTATTTAGTAAAAATATAAAAAGTCATCAACTAAAACACAGCCAATGTATTCCAATTAATACATTGTGATTAAGGGCCGATCTCTTTGAATAATGACTCATGGAAAATAGAGATATATATCAAAATATTAGAGGAATTGGCATGTGTAGGCAAACCAGGTAATTCTTGTGAATTAAATATCCTTCAAGTTACTTCGTGAAGTCATCAGTGTCTACTCCCTTGATCCACACCCATCATGTTATCAATAGGCAGGAGGAAACAGAAGATGCATGCCATCTACTTATGTGGGACCATATGTTCGTCATATTCTACACACTTGTGTGAAAGTAGAATGAAACAAAAAGGAGCCTAGTAGATAAGGGAGCCCATTACCCTACAGCAATCTGTAGGCCCAAAACGCACATTTAAAAGAAACTTCCCTAATTTCATATAACCAAGCAACTTCACTGCTTGAATGTAAATACAGAGAATATAGTTACAAGATTTGTGATTTAATTTAATGCATGGACTCTGGCAGACAGAGTTTTGATGCTATTTGGAGATATATAGATGCATGGGAATATGCATAGTTTTATTTTAATTATGCAAGCAACTTCTTGTCTCACTTAGAATTAATAATATGCTTTTCCTCATAAAAAGACACACTATAAAAACAACCACTTTTTTTTTACTGTGTTCCATGAAACTGCAGCATGCATCTCTGAAAGAGAATTGAGGGACATGGTCAGTGCGGTGGATTTTTCCAGTTCCCACCTAGAATGAATTCACATTACTAGGTCTTCAAGTTCCCAACCACATTTAGTATCAATGTTAGCACCTCGATAATTACTTCTACTTTACTTTGAATGAAGAAGCAATATTTATGAGTTTACAACAGCTGTAATATGATATTAGTATTATCTTGGAGTTAGAGAATTAAGAATATGACATTTTAGGCTTGCTTCATTGACCTATTTATACTGTGTTAGGTTCTAAATATGGTTGAAGGAAATATTTTTAAACTGTTAATCTTATAGTATTAGAGGAAACTAGAAAGGCATAATTAAAATAGAATTGTCATGTGTTGGAGTGAACCAAAGATGGTTCCTTCTGCAGTTGTTCTGGGTAATTTTTGGAATGCTTCCCTTGATAAATGCTAACAATGAAATATCAACATCATTATTAGTGAAGTATCCATGGTGATAAGCAAACACATAAATAGAATCTGCCCACTTCCTGAAATATTTGCATCCATTGTATTTATTGAAACTGTTGCAACTCAGGGGCATTCATACTTCGTAGCTAGATGATTATAGAACCTGTTCCCGAATGACTAATTTTTCTAAGGTGATTTTTAAATGTTCTCTGTTTGTTGATTTAAACTTCCCAGCAGCTATCTCCCACCTCTGCATCTGCCGCTACCACTTTCCCTGGTGAGTGCCAGTGTTTTGCCCCAGCCAGCCAGAGGCACAACAGTAGAAAAGTAGGTTTAACACTTATGTGATTTAATAATTGGAAACACTCTGACTTTGGGCAGATCATAATGGGAAGATGATTTTCATACTAAAAGGCATTCTGAGTGGGGGTAGTGCCTAACGTGAATGAAGAATATGATAGATGGGCAGTGTATTCTGAGCAACTAACAGGTCCAATGGCCATAGCGCAGTGGGTTTCTAAGGAATGTGCTTCCCAGGTCAAAAAAAGCCCTCATTCTATGCCCATGATCAACAAATGTCCATTAGAAGGATATTTAATGAACAAATGAGCAGCAAAAGGGTTTTTTATCAGTGTAATGAGAATGAAATTCTTAAAAATTCGAGGACAGTAAAAATTCATTGTATTTTGTGTACTGCATTATATTATTCTAGAATGCTTTTACATATTAGAGAATTTCAAATATCTTCAGTCTTCAAAAGACATGCTTTCATACAATCAAACTAAAACATAAAGTCATTAAAATGTTCTGCAAAATTGCATGTCTTTACAGTAATTTATGTAAGTTATTAGAAATGTCTGAAAGGTAATTGGTGTAGCAAGCTTATTCTGTGTGCAATGGGCACCTTAGAAAAGAATAAATTTGTTTAGATTTATACAGGTTGGTATGGATTAAATAGGTTAAAATAGGTGTTGTTTTACTTCCTACACTATTGCTTTGATACACAAAGAGAATTTTTTATTCTAACACCAGTAAAAAGCTTCAGCCCTCACTTAGAAAAATGTGATCACTGGCTAGTTTTCAAATACATAACAGATTAGGAATGTTGGCACTGTTGGCCATTTTAATAAAAACAAAACAAAACACGCTTCTTCACTTCAAGTTAGTATTACATGGAAGCATGGATTTTAATCTTAACAATGCTGCTGAAAATGGGGACATATACAAAGGAAGATGCCCCACCCAATGCCCACATTAGAGACTACTCTATCGAGAATCATCTATTCTCTACACTGGCAGGATTTCCTAGGATATTTTTTCTCCTGTTCACTACGAGAATAGGACAGAGAAGTCTTGCCAGATAAAATCTGGTTGAAACTTGGAAGCTAAGAGTGTTCAGTTGCTAATTTACATTAAGCATTACCTCTGCCAGCTTCAAAAATAAATCCAAAGACAAATGCAGGTGACCTCAAATAACTCCAGGATTGTATGGTCACCTGGTCACCAGTAATTTGCAGCTTTTCTTGTCTCATGCAGTTCCAAATTACACGGAGCAGATCACAGTATAGGTCTTACTTTGTAATTGTGTCTGCCCATATCATCTTTGCCATCAAGTAATTGCCAAAGTTCTGTGTGTTTGCTTTTCCACCCTAGTGATATGATAGTATTTAGAAAGGTTAATTGCAATTTAATTTTCCAATTCTGTAAATTTGGGAATTAGCATGTTATTCTGAAATTTGATGGCTTGCTAAAGCAAATATATGTTCATCTGAGTTCATAGTTTATCAGGCTACAAGCATAGTCTGGAGTTATGTATTATTTCTCTTCCAGTACCCTCAGTTCTTCTCACTACTCTATCCGCAGCCCTGGCACTAGATGGAGATTACTGATCTGGATTAATCCCACATCTGTCCTTCTGGATTTCTGGCTGTTGCCAAAGCTACCTTGAAACCTGTGTTATAGGTTCCTCTTTATACAGTTCCGCTTCTAAAAATTTGACATTGACAAATTGTTTTGGTTGCTTTTTCGTGGCTATAAACAATCTCTGAGGCTGGATTCTCTATAAAGAGAAGTTGTTTAGATTTAAAAATTGGAAGTTGTACATTATGATTTCATTGACCACTGGGGAGGCTTTTGTAGCTGTTTCAAAGCATAGCGGATGGGAGGATGCCTGAAGGACACGCAAGAAGAAAAGATCAAATAGACAGAGAGTTGGAACAGGGGAAGGAGTTCACCTTTCAAAAGCTATGTGAGATTCCTGCTTAGAGTTGCAACATCCAAAGTTTGGTTTCTTCTCTGCCTCACAATGCTTCTACTACTTCCCAGCATCATCACTCAAGGACCAAGGTTCCAATAAATGGCTGCTGGAGGACATATCCAGAATATATCCACACCATAGCACTAAAAATGATTAAGCTTTTACATATCAAATCCAATCAAACACTTTTGGTTGATCTGACTGTTAAAGCACCTGATAGGGCAGCTGAATGTTGTAGCTATGTCTATCACAGTCAAGACAAAGATGGTGTTAGGTCCTAGGGATCTAAGAGCTTTGAAGATTCTTTTTTCTCTTCATTATCTAAGAGTACAATCTTAACTTCTTACTTTAATTCTGGTTTACCTTATGGAAACTGCTATTTCTATCAGATAATACACTGCTGACTTGCTAGAACACAAAGGAACATAAGCACAGAAATATAATAATTAAAAAGAGACAATCTGAAAGAGTGTTATCTATTAAGTCATGAGGGTAGGAATCCAAAGTGTTTTGTTAAACTATACATCTCAGCACACTCTGTAATTGTTTACTTGTAGCTGATATTGTAAAATAGTATCCTATGTGTCTGTGTTTCCTTACATATTTTAGTGAAATGGGTATGGTTGTAACACCTCTTTCTTATGCTTGTTCTCTGGCATCTCTTCATCTATCACTAGCATTGCTATCATATCTTTTCAAACTTCATAGTACCCAGCCATGCACTCTAAGCGATGCCAATCAGGTGCTCCGACAGCTTGTTGTAAGTGCTTTACACCATTAGTTTATACTGGGTCTGGTAGTGCTTTTATTTATTGCTTAACCTAGCCAAGGTGCAAACAAGTTCCATTGCTTCTGTGGACTGGTTTTATTTTCTGTGCAGTTTGTATGGCCTGAATCAAGAAAAGGGTTTCCAAGAGAAAACAAAGGACAGGATCAGGCAGGTAGGCCAGGTGCTGAGCCAGGGACAGCTGGTGCAGCTGAGAGGCCCAAATGTATGTCCATGAGATATTCTAATTCTCAAACAGTTGCCTTGACATCTTCTTTTGATACTAGAGAGCAGGTTCTGTTCAGAATTTCAATGATTTCTTCTGGATCAGTTCTTTATGGAATGGAAGCAACTTTGTTTTCAAATCCTGTTGATTGGGGCATGACATTGTCACCTTCTTGAGAAAAAATATTGCTCATCAACTTCATGGTACAGAGAGAGTGCTCCTGATCTACGTGGGGTCAGTTTATCTCCAACTCTACCTGATCCTAGTCAAAGGCACTGATCTTAGGGAGACCAGACACTGCCAAGTTCCGAATCAGACACCCAAGCCACGCTCCAAAGAGCAGTTTGAGAATGCCTGTGATATTTTTTCCACTTGAGCAATCTTTATTGGTCTGCCCAAAGGGGCACAATTAGAAAAAAAACATGCTGTTTTTTATTTCACAAAAGTAGAAAGCCAGCTAATGTTTTTCTTATTTTACTAACCCCAGATGCTCTTCTGAGGTCTCCCTGAACACAGCACTCTCTCTGTCTCCGTATTTTGCTCAGGTTATATAGTTCTCACTCCATGGCTCCACAGGGGAAAGTTAGACTGGAAAGTGACTTAGAGTCTTGAAACATAAGAGCTTTTTTAAAATATCAATATCATTCATCTGAAGTGGCTGGGCAGTGAAACCTTAACACACATGAAAAGAAAAAATGAAGGCCCTATTTTAACACAAATTTAAAAGTGTATTTTTCCATAAAAAGTTACAAAATAATGAAAAACTTGATGCACTTATTATTATTCCAAATTAACAGACACTCTTGGGGAACAAAAATAAACAGTGTAAATTGTTAACAGATTTTTTTCTTCTTTTTACCTGGAAGAAATAACATAAAATATGCTTTTTAAATGCTTACAATATGGTTTAATAAATTTTGATGCTCGCTCAATCTTCTCCTCCCTCTAGCTCTTGGCTGACCTAGCTGGGACAGTGGCCCCTCCTCCCATTTTCCAGCAAAGAATGCATTTGCTCTTCTAGCTTACAGTAGCCTGATGGTTCTAATCAAATGTGAGGTTTAGAGATTTAGCTTGAGTAGAGCAGAACGCATTAAGTGCAGATAAGTTACTCTGAGTGTCACTGTCTCATTCCTAAATTGAATAAGTAACAGTTGAGGATATTTTCACCAGATTTACTATAATGGTTTTGACTAATTTAATCAAATACTTTTTTTTTCTAGACGAAGGTTAATTTTTCTTTTTCCCATATTTTAAAAATTAACACTTAGCTAAAATTCCTTCCTGGCAGCACAAATATGACCCAGTTAGTTGAATAAATGTAGTTATTCTATTGTCAAAAATGCATAAATCTGGGCACCAGAAAAAAGGAACTGTACTGGTCATCTCTCTGCACTTAATTTTCATTTTAAGAATGGGTACACATTCATTACCAAAGTGAGCTAAAGCATAGTTTTTCATGCCTTTAAAAGACAAAGACTAGTCTTTTTCTGGAGTCCAGAGGAAGCCTCATTTCAGAAGGCAGGTTCTGCAAAAAAAGTGACCTTGTTTCAGGGTGTCCCTTCCCTGTCAAACAGAAGGTATGTGCTAGACAGAGAAACAGCTGGTATGCATCACAGTGGTCCTAGATACAGGGATAATTAAACAAGAACCATATATCTGAATAGATTTCAAAAGGCATTGTGCAGAGGGCCAACATTCTGTTAGCCATATCAAAAAATATATGAAAGGAAAAAAATGCTTTAGTTTTTGTGGCATTGGAGGAGGCAGTCGAGGCTAGTAAGTAAACTACATCAGGAGAGAATGAAGCCAGCAGATAAAACTATACAGAAATCTGGCCATGGGTAAGATTCACAGTCAAAAGCCAGGAGTTAGAGCTCAGGGGAACCCAGCACTGTGCAAATCACAGGAAAGGGAACAGAAGACTTAAAAGTATGAAAAGAATGTAGCCATCAGAATCATACAGACTTAGAATTTAATTCCATCTGTGGCTCTCAGTGCATTAACTACTTGACTTAAAATGGTTTATTATTCCAAAGATAGGAATATTAAGTATTGTGGAACATCTAGCACAGCGCCTGGTTGCGTTAGGACCTCAGCAAATTCTAATAGGCACCTTCTTTAACATCTCTAAAAACTGGAGTATAAGCCATGCATACCATGGTTCCACAGTGAATAGAGATTTCAAAAAATATTCTCAAAGACAGAGAATACAGAAATGCAAATAAACTTGTGACATTGTGTACCACAATGACCAGAGTTCTGAGAAGCAGAAGCATGCTTCTTCACTACTGAGCAGACCCGACTTCTCCTGACACTATCCAGGATGACATATGAACATCATAACATCCCCAGCTAAACAGACTTTTCTCATCACTCAGGAATCATTTAACTTCTATATATATGAAATACATATAAATATGCATATCATTGTGTTTATTTACTATTGATGAGCATAGGTCTCAAACAATCTGTTTCCTAAGTATATCTGAGCTTGAACATTTCTTTCCACCCTCATTGCTTCCTGTGCTACTCACAGTCCCTAACTGAAACCCCAAATCCAAATAAGCCTTTCACATTGTTTATAATCCAGTCAGTCGATTCATATCCAAGCTTGCTTATAATGGGTTATTTATTTCAGAATGTCCTAATGCCTCCCAGAGTTAATAAAGCAAAAATCAGACATCTTATTAACAACCATGTAGCTAGTGTCACCGGACCCTGTCACAAAACTTCTCCAGTTTCAGACCCACAGAGGCTTTAATGTCAATCCTCTGTCAGAACAATCTAAATGTAGTCCCATACCTTTTCAAACTTGGTATCAGTCTAGACTCACATCTTCAGAAAGAACCTCTGTGAGGGTCCAATTTAGACTGAGTTTCCTTGATATCTCTCTAATCTATTCATTTCAGTTGATTTGATTAATATGATTAATCTTCACCTTGCAATTATATATTTACTGTGTGTCTCTACTTTACGATATATCTCCTACACTATAGAATTGGAATGCTCCAAAAGCAGATGTCTTGGCTTTAACAACAAGTGTCTACCTTCCAGCGGCAACTGTAGGCAAAACACACTATTAGATTGTCAATATATACTTAGAATGTAAAAAATAAATGAAATATCAAAATTGAATATGGTGACCAAGATTCTCATACTTAATATTATATATAACATTATATATTGTCTCTGTCCTTCCTAGAGTTTTTGGAAGTTGTTTATAATGCACTTCCTGTTTATTTAGGTAATATTATATCTTTCTAGGGTCTTTGATGGAGCTGAAGGCTTGAAAGTTATAATATCAATAAGCTTGATATCTGTTATGCACAATTTTACTATGTTAAAATTGAAACCTTCCTTTTTGATTAGGCAGAAAGGGGGAAATGATATGGGATGTCTCTATACATGCTGTGAATATGTTTTATTACCATTGGTTAATAAAGAAGCTGATTTGGCCAATAATCAGGCAGAATAGAGACAGGCAGGAAATCTAAACAAAGATACAGGGAAAAAGAAGGCAGAGTCTGGGAGACACCAGCGGCTTCTGAGGAAGCAAGATGTGAGGTAATAAGCTTTGAACTTTGTGGTAAAATATAGAATAATAGAAATGGGTTAATTTAAGTCATAAGAATTTATTAATAATAAGCCTGAGCTAATAGGTCACACAGTTTGCAATTAATATTAAGCTTCAAAGTAGTTATTCAGGAAGTGGCAGTTGGGAGAGAAACCTCCAGTTACAATATAGTAATATGATATACATATGTATGAGAACTCTGTTCAGTCCTCTCTTTAATCTTTAAGCGGTATTTTGGAAATTTGTTGAAATTATTATATAGCTAACAGCCAATGTTTCCTAAGACGTTTAACTGTGAGTTTGGTTATAAATTATGCTACTTTTCAGACTAACCATTTCAAAAATAATAATTTTGTATAGGGAGTATGTCAGTACACTCTGTGGTTATTCTAGGATTTTTATATTCTGTTTTCTGTAAAAAATAATAAAACTGTTACAGACTTTTTCCACTACCTATGCAATTTTTGCATTGTCTAACTCAATTGACCAGGAAACCTGTAAACAACTCTTAAATGTATATTAAAAATGTATATTTTTAATCTGAATGTAAAGCTTTCAAAATTTCATGAGCAAGTGTACTATTTACTATTGCTTTTCACAGGTCTCTTTCGACAGTCCAGGAGAATTCTGTTTTAGCCACCTTCTTTAGTTTCATCAAGCAGGATGTTCACTTTCTCTTTTGACTATTTCTTTTAATTTTTAAGATTACAACCGCATCCTTGACTTCTTGATACACTATTATTTTCTACTTTATTCACGTTTTGAGTGTATCTGGCCTGCGTGCCATAGTACTTTTTAATCTGTGGCTTAATTACATTGGCATTTTGGGAATTTATAGTTTCTTTTGAAATATGTTTCTGTGATTTCTAGTGCTATTTTTTGCTTTTGAAGCTTGAAATGTAATGACATGTGTGCACTTAATTTTATAATGTCCCATATTTCTTCTGGCTTTTTCCTGTCTTTCTTATCTCTGTGCTTCATCTTTTATAATTTCTGAAATAGCAATATATCAGTTTACAAATACTATCTTTTGTTGTACATAATTTAAAAATCAATTTAACTATAATTCTAGCACTAGAGAAGTTGAGGCAGAATTATTCCAAGTTTGAAGCCTTTCTAGGCTATACAGTGAGACACTGCATTAAAAAAATCAATTCAAATGTTGCAATTTAAATTATACTAATGATTATTTATTATTGTGCATTTAATTGTAGACTTTGAAGTTGTGTTTTTAGAAAACTCAGTTTATGTTAATCCAGACCCCATTTCCACTGTCAAAAACCAGCTGATTTATTCCTGTGTCTCACTGAAAAGTAGTAAAATTCAGAGAGAACATTGTGGAGGACCTCATGTCTTTGGGAAGGTTTACTGTGTGCTATATTAGGGAACCCATAGGAGAAGAGCAGAATACATCGGTTTGCTGAACTGTAATTATTTCAGGCCCAGTTTGTCTGTTACATCTAGTGTTGTGACCTTCTCTTCAAAGGCACCACAGGTCCGTTCTTTGTGCTAATTTTTGATTGCACCATTCATTTCCTCCGGACTAATAAACTCCCAAATACTACCTTCAGCTTTTAATTGGCTTCTACTTTCTTTTTAGCGTTTTATTTTCTCTGTGTGTAGACTTGAACAAAAGCTTCAAGGGAGAATTCTATCCATCATCAAACTACCTTCCTTTGCCTCCTTTCCTTCCCACCATTTAAATTTTATATACATCACAGTAATTCTTTTCGTATGATAGCACCATATTTTTTTTACAAGAAACATGTATTTACTGGTATGGTGTGTGCGTGCACGTGTGTCTGTATGTCTGTGTGTGTTTCTGTGTATGTGTGTCTCTGTGTGAGTATTTGTGTGTGTGTCTATGTATGTGTGTGTGTATGTTTCTGTGTGTGTGTGTCTGTGGGTGTGGGTATAGGTGTACTTGTGTGTGTCTGTATGTGTGTGCTCACTGCTGACTTCTCAGACCGTAGCCAGCAAGTTATTCGAGTGTGTAGGCTTCCCCCAGGATATGAACTCATTCACCTCCAGTCAGTTAGTCAGTTCTGTAATGACAAATCCCCTCCGTTGTAACTTCTTCCGTCTGCCCCTTGTTCTCAGCAGTGCTCTTCCTCTGGAGTCACGTTACTGTAATCACCCCAGATGTTCCTGACCACTCGGTTTCAATGAGTCAAAAAATTCCCATTGTTTTCAATGTCAAACCCTCAGTCATTTAGCAATAGTGCACCAGTTCTGACAAAAGCAAAACTTGAAAACCACGTTTGCAATGCTAAGTGTAAAGTTCTTTATTTCCATAGCCCATAGGCACTATGTCAAATAAATGGCTTTCCTTATTTCTGAAAGATAAATAATCTACTTACAAGGAAAGGCCAGTGTTTTCTGACTCTGGGAACAGACAATATTAAAATAGAAAATGAAAAAACATCCTACAAGTATATAGTTGCTCAGTATTCATAATGGAAAGAATATTGTGATCACAGGATTCAGGAATTCCTTGCAATCCATGGGAGACCTGCAATGCTTTCCAGCCAGGCAAACGTAGAAACAGGATGGTGGGAGCGGTTAAATGCACAGTGAAAGCTTTCCCACAGCAAGACCTTTCCAGGCAGTGAAATATTACAGATTCCTGGGCTAGGAACTGTTACTGTTGGACAGATTGTTTCATTTTGATTCTGCCAAGGACATTAAAAACCAGTATGCTTCCAGAAAGTATGATCATTAAGAACAAGTTCAAAGGTTTTGAATCTTACAAATCACTTTTAGCCAATATTACACTTTAAGAGTCAAAATACGTCAAGTCTGTATATTCTCTTTATGTCAAAGTAAATATAAACCAAATCACTGATTTATTCTTAGAGATCCATATTAGAATGTGTTAGAAGGTAAAAGAAATCTTGTTGGTTGCACTTTTATGCATAGGGACCTCATCTTCCTAAGAGTCATGTGTCTAAATTAAAAAGTTTTCAACTGGAAATATGATTTTGAAATTTAATTTTTTATTCAAGTTTTTAAATAAGTTTTGAGAACTTCATACATGAGTTCTGTGTTTACATCATTCCCACTCCTTCTCCTCCACCTTCTAACTCCTCCTAAGTTCCCAGATTCCCTTTCAAATTTATGACTTCTCAAGATCTCTATATATCCATATCTATCATTGATATATATATATATATTGATATATATATATATATATATATATTGATATATATTGATATATATATATGTGTGTGTGTGTGTGTTACTGAACCCATTCAGTGTTACCCACATACAAACACATGTACATATGTTTAGGACTGGCCACTTAGTATTAGATAACCTAGAAGCTGACTTATCCTCAAAGGAAGACTAATGCTCCTCTTTTAGCCATCACTGATTGGTTAGTGCTCTTTATTCAGGATTGGAAGCTTGTGAAATTTTCCCTGTGCATGTATGCAGGTCTTCTTTAGGTAATTGTTGTGGTTTCATGGTGCAGCATCCCTGTCATGCATAGAATACCCTCTCTTGCAGCAGGAATTTTTGTCTTCTGGCTCTTTTATCTTTCCACTTTTTCTTGCTCAATGTTCCCTAAGCCTCGGGGCAGATAGTTTTGTGCAGACATCCCAGATGCAGCCAGACACTTCACAGTCTCTTATTTTCTGCAGTTGACAAGTTGTGCATATTCATAGTAGCTGATGTATGCTGGGAAAGGAAACTTGTTTAGCTTCCCTAGATATGAGGGAGAGCTACGTAGGCAAATGGGAGTAGTATCTTCTACTCAAGGATTTATGACCTCTCGTGCCACAGGTAGTTGGCTAGGTTTACCACAGAAGACATAAATTCCATCCTATTGAGTGAGCCTTAACACCGGTCAGAGAGCTGCAGTTTAACCCCTAGACATAATTATGGCTGTTACACCCTTGTGGGTGTTTTACTAAACTGGTCATTGCTGTGGTTCAGAGGATTTATGGCTACCTAGAACTACTGATTGATTTTTCTCTTGGCAGCTTGCACAGCACCTTCCAATTTTCTGAGGGCTAGTCCTTAGGAAGAAAGCTTTCAGTCTGGAGTAAACATTTGTTTGTTTGTTTATTAGTTTGTTTTAACTTAAAATCCTTTGTATGTAAATTTTCATAACCCTATATATTGCTAGTGGTCCTATTCATGCTCTATCAATTGAATATTGTCTACAACTCTTAAAAGTTTAGAAACTGCTTGCTTTAGTAGCATTAATGAAGTTCTAAATAAGCCATCTCCCCCCAAAAAGACATTGAATTTATAAATAGCAACAATTGAGAAAGACGGGAACAAGGCTTACATTTCTAGTCATAACCCTTCTCATCATAGTGGTGTGTCATTTAGGATTTAGAGCCTGCTGACTCAATAGTGACTTACACATTCATGATGCACTGAAATAGTGACTCTATTTTTCTCCTTATTCATTCATGTTTATAACTTGATAGTACTATTACATGATCCAGTTATTATTTTAAAACCCATGAACATTTATCCATAAAATCTCCATGAAAAAGAGTGTATCTTTACATAGGAAAAAAACTGTCTTTTTCTCTTGTTTTATTCATTGGAAATGTTTCAATGTATTAGACTGTCATTTGTTTTTCATAGTCTATGATTTAATCTCCTGTGGACTTTTGTGTGTGTGCATGTGTATGTGTTTGTGTGGATGGATGTATAGTAGATACACACATCTATGAATTAGGAAAACCCAAATGAAAATAATTAATTTGAAAAAACAAAAGAAAAAATAATTGAGGATGCAAATGGTCTGTGGCACAGGCCCTTTCTATAAGCACTTGAAATGTAGATAGGAAGATCATGAGGTAGACTGGATACACAGGGAGAAATTAATTCAAAATCAACTCTCTGTGATTTACTTCAGTGTTAAGGAAATACATAAATTAAAAGTTGAACAATGAGTGCTGGGAGGTGGGGTGCATGCCATTAATCCCAGAACTCAGGAGACAGAGACAGGCAGATCTCTGAGTTGTAGGCCTGCCTGGTCTATAGCAGAAGTTCCAGGGGAGCTGGGGCTATCTATACAGAGAAACCCTGTCACAAACAAAAATAAGCAAAAAAGAAATAGAAAGTGTTATGGTTTTTGACTCTTTAAGAGGCAAGCCACGCCCACTCCCAGTGACCTGGCCCACCTCCCGTGCCATCTTGAATCTCTGCCTGTTCTCCCCCAGCACGCGTGCCTCTCTCTTCTTTCCTTCTCTCTCTCCCTCTCTCCCTCTCTCTCTCTCTCTCCTTCCCCCTTTAAGTAATAAATCCAATTCTATTTCATACTATGTGTCTGCCCACATGTCTCCCACCCACGTGCCCGC
>LOJH01007331.1:12325-31143 GCA_001685095.1 Ellobius talpinus
GAGAGAGAGAGAGAGAGAGAGAGAGAGAGAGAGAGACTATGTGCTGAAGGTTAAAATGTCAGCGAAGTCACAATGTATCTACCATGAAAGGTGGTGTATCAGGAAAGCAAACAGGTACTAGCATTGCCTTTGCATTCCAGATCAGGAAACTGAGCTTTCAATTGCATGCAGTGCTTGCTCAATAAGGAGAGGCAAAGTTCAGGGATCTGTGTGTCTGGCTCCAGACCTAGAGGAGGAACAGCCGTGGACCATACTCTTCACTCTCGTGGGGAAAGACAATCCCTCGGGCTCCGCTGGCTAGCAAAGCCCTTGCCTGCCACCACTCTCTGCATCGTGCCCTGCCTCGGGCTGTCCAGCAGAACCAAACAGGAAAACAAACAGTCATGACAAGATAAAAGGACCAGAATGGGCTGTTTCCAATCATGGATGGAAAGCAAACTTTAGAAGGCTGCTCTGCTGTGGCCTTTGGGCTGTGTTTATAAAGTTCTGGGATTGGTGGGGTCTCATGTCATTCCGTACTAATTTGATTTCCATGAGAGAAACTAATCCAGTCCAATTTTTCCCCATGTCGCCGTGTCCCAGAGCTGGAATGTCATCCAGGTGCCTTCCCTGACCCTGGATAATGTACCTAGCCTTTTCTGTAGCCCTGGTGTCTTTTATTGGCATTCTGCATACTGGAAAAGCCACTTCTTCTGGCATGCCACCACATGCTGCCCTGTGCACCAGGACCAAAACTTGCATGTGACTGCCCTCTCCACAGCCACTGCTTCCTGTTGCCAAAATAGAAACCACACATCTGACCAGTTGTGTTCCAGGCTCTCTCATGTAGAGAAAGGTATACACACTTGCTGGACAGTCAAATTGGGAATTCTGGCCTCTCTCTCCAGTTCTTTATTGCCAGCCTTGTACATTTGGATAAGATGGGTCTGTAGCTGAGTCTCAGTTTCCCTTCCTGTAAAACGAGTGGTTATAACTCTGTTAAAACATTAAGAATATTTCAAAGGCTCTTGTGTGGGTAAAAAGAATGATAACTAACTCGCAAAGGGTCAGTAGCTCAAACTAGAGGACCAGCCGTCACCAGTTAGGAGCCATTGCGGGGTGGGTACAGATGGGATTGTAAAGTCACAGAGTTCCTTAGGTGTGTGAAGTTGGACAGTCTTTGGAAAAGCAGGCAGACCCTCGGCCAGGAAGCGTCCCAGCCACTGGGACCTAGTCATCCCTACTGTTTGTGTCTCTTCCGATCTCCAAATGATTTCCATGTTGCTGCACACGTGGATTTGAAGACTCCAGGTACGGCCTTTACAGCTAGAGTCTGCAAAGCCCTGACTCCTCCGAACTCCTGAGAGCAGAAGCCGAGGGACCTAAAGTGCAGACATGCTACTGAAAGCGGTCCATCTCTGCTGCTGTCTTTCCAGAGTGCTCTGCCGGTCACAAAACAATGACCTCAAGAAATGAAGTAACACCAAAATAAAATGTTCATTTTTCTTCCCTTCCAGGTTTTCTCCCTTTGGGTTCTGGCAGCCGCACAGTCGGTCACCTGGGGTACAGATCATATGCCACTCTGGGCTAGTCAGCCATTAAGGAACTCTGCAGTGTTCGTGGTCCATGCAGCATCTTCAGCTTTCTGAGGGAACTAAAAGGGAAATTTTCAAACTACTCTATGTGGTATTGAGATGAGATGGGGAACAGACTGAGGTCAGGACAGACTGCTCCCCTGGAAGTAATCTTGATTGTCATGAAACATAAGAGTTTACAATGCCCTGAACTGAGATGGACTTGTTTGGCCCGGAAGAATAATTCAGGCAATGATGTGAATGATGGCTTTGAGAGGGATGATGGAGTAAAAAAACACTGAAAGGACCCCCAAATAACCCATCGGGGGGGCGTTGACTGTCAAACCAAGATGTCTTAGTAGGACTAGACAAGGAGGAAGCAGAGTTAATAGCTATGGAGGAAAACAATGGCTAGAACTTGAAGACTGATTAGATGTTGGGAGAAAATGCTGAGATTTCTGCATCCTAATGGAGCTGGGGAAGGCAGAGATGTGCAGAAAAGAAGAAGTGAATGGGAAGTAGTTTGTGACGACTCTGTGAATTTAGTTTTTGACAGGTTGGGTCTGAAGTGCTTTGAAGACATCCAGATAAAAGATGCCCAATAAGCTTTTAAGGTAATGCCTGCCAACCCCAGAAGGGAATACTAGTTATAACATAGGTGCAGATGCAATGATGCTGAATTGACCCATCCAGGAAGGTTGCGTATCTTTCTCCCTCTCTCCATGTTACACTCTCCTCTCTTCTCTGTTTCCTTGTGCGGGTGGTGGGGATGCAATCCACGGCCTGCCATATGCAAGCCAAGGGCTCACCCACTGAGCTCTACCCACAGCCCACCCGGGAAGAGTGGATGGGTCAGGGCCACAGATGAAATCATCATGAATCCCAGCACATGTGCCATGAACCTGGGCACAGAAGACCAACACCAGACTGATGCACGTAGAGCACTTCTCAGGAGTGGGGTCACATCCAGGCAAGTCATATAGCGTAAAAGCGAGGTATAAAAAAGTAAAGCTGAGAAAAATTTGTTGACATTTGCTCTCCAAGATATAACTAAAACGTGGTAGACATATCATCACTCTTTGTTATATAAGGGATATTAGTTCTAGAATATCCTGAAGACACCAACACCAGTGAATGCTAAGTCCCTGAGACCAACTTTGTTTATCAGTGATGTATTACTCCATGGACACTTCAAATAATCTCTAGAAAGACTTTTTCTTGAAGTTGGAGGTGAAGTTCTCTGTATCTGTTTCAGAGAAACAAATATATTTTAAAAAATGTCTTCCTTTTTCTAGGCAACTTACAGGTCAATTCAATATTATAGAGAGTCCATTTTATATATATACTGCCAAATTAAAGGGCAGTTAAAATGGTATAGTGCATGTCAAACAAGTGTCAATCATGTCTAGAGGGGACACTCAGTTCTAAATAACTGCTAATGTTTGTTGACATCTTCACATCAATCTTGATTTTCTGTTCAGAGAAAACAGCAATGAACTTGACTTTGTAATCCTTTTGCCTGGTCCCTTGAGCCAGCCCAATCTCCTACTGCTTGACTAAATCACCAAGAATCTGCTATAGTCCTGGAATTTGAGAATGGGAAAGAAAAAACAATAAGCCATGGTTTCATGCATTTCTATACATCATGGAAAATGTGAAAGGGCCTTCCTTTGGGACATGTGTCGAGTGGGTTCATGACATATTGTATTACCCTATATTTTGTTATTGTAACAAAATATCAAAGGCTGTGTGACTTTGTAAAGAACAGTTTATTTAACTCATAGTTGGGAAGGTTCAGGAGCATGGAGCAGTCATCTTGATGAAGGCTTTGTGACTGATGGCAGCACAATGCTGGGAGCCTGCAGCAGGAGGAGAGCACATTGCCAGACAGAAGGCAAAAGAGCTGGGTGGGGCCAAACTTGTTCTTCTACAGCACTGTTACAAGCGCCAGGAGTCTCACAAGGGCTACCTCGGTCTCCTCCAAAATCGCAGTACCCCCATGTTGTCCTGCCAGGCCTCACATCTCAAGGTGCTATCGGTTCTACACCACCTCACTGAAGACTAGCCTTATAAGGTGGACAAACCACAGGTCAATCACAGGACATGAGATGCAGTTCGAGTCTGGCTCTTCTGTGTGGTCTGAAGAACACCCACTGAGCACTAACCTGTCCTGTCATGGTGAAGAGTTTTATCCAGTAAGTATGTCAGACAGCTTCCCATTGCTGGAATAAAATGCCTGAAATAATCAACCTAGAGGAGAAAGAGGTTTTTTTGGTTCATAGTTTGGGAGGTTTTGTACATGGTCGCAGTACACCATGGTGGCAGCAGCGTGTGGCAGAGGGAGATACCTGGGAAGCCAACAATCAGAGAACAAGTGGCTGGGCTCCCAAGAGTCCTTCACAGGTTCCTACAGGTCCAGTTTCCTTCCATAGGCTCCAACTCTTTAAGGTTCTATCACTTTCGGATAGTGCCACAGGCTTGGGACCAAGCCTTTAACGGATGGGCCACTGGGCTGTCTAAGATGCAAACCACACGAACGAGTGAAAGTTAAACCTTGAGCTCCACAGGTTCAATCAGTCATGGGCTCCATTTCTATCGCACAATTTTCACTGGCTACAGGAGCCTTTACCAAAGCCTAAACTGTTTCTCTAGTAGCGTTGCTTTGTATTGCCCCAAAGAGAAACTTGGACTGGTATTTGGGGAAGGAGAGTAAGAAATTCTAAGCCAGGAAACCATTCCCAGCTCACCTGGAGTTGGTTGAAAGAGCATTTACTTACTTCTGACCCCCACCTGGGGATGTACCCCTGCGCATTCATCTCACTGACAGGCCACCCTCCATACAGTGCATGATTAACTGAGACCCACATGTGGCTTCTTAGGTCACAATTGGTGGAGGATGAATTTGTACCTAGAATTAAAAAGTCTTAGGATTTTCCCTAAATTTCTCTCGGTAACTTTGAGAGAGCAAATGGTGGCAGGAATAATTTGGGTAACTTTTAGTCTTGGAATTTAATAACCCAAATAGTTTTTAGGGGTTCAGTTCCCAGGAATCTATAGACACTTCCTACCATGCTGTCCCTGATTTGGCTGGCCGCACCTCCATGAACTGAGCTAAGGGACCCTGGCGCCTAACTAATCAGGTAGAAGGCTTTATCCACAGACCATTTCAAAGTTAGGGGGCCAGCTCCTCACATCTCTATCTTTCCAAGACTAAGCCCATTAAATTAGCTCCCAAATAACGCTGCGGTTAGAGGATTTGCTTTATCTTTGAACGATACACATCTAACTTTGCAATTTCTAACGAAACGTCTTGCCTTTTATGTTGGAGCTTGCCATTTGACTGTCTTATGACTTGTAAAGCTTGAATGTCATAAATAATTGTGGTTCATAAGATCTTGAATGACTATAAAAGCCTTAAAAAGCAAACTTTGAAGTTGGTGTCTCGCGGCCTGCAGTACTAGGCAGACGATGTCAGAACTATGCTCAGCAAGGGAACGAAATGACAGCATTTTCAAAGTTCAAGAGAAGAACGGAAGTGGGTTTTTTCTTTGGCCTCCATGCAGAATTTCTTTCTTTATTCTGAGGGAGTTGTGTCTGTAAGTTAGAGTTGCAAAGATTCTGAGCAGTCTGAATGAAATAGCCCCAGCCAGCTGCAGTGGGTCACCATCCCTTCCTTCCTTCCCACAGCCACCAGCTCTGTCCCAGCCTGCAAGCTCCCTAGAGGATGTAAACATTAAAATGACATTTTCTTTATTAGAATTTAAACATTTTAAGTATTTGATTGACAGATGGTTGATGTGGGATATCCTTCTGTATAAGTGTTGCTTTTATTGGCTAATGAATAAAGCTGTTTCAGCCAATGGCTTAGCAGAGTAAGTCCAGCCGGGAAATCCGAGCAGAGATAACAGAGAAAAAGAAGGCAAAAGTCAGGTCAACTGCCAGTTGGATGCCGAGGAAACAAGACATGTAGAAAATGAGGTAATGCCACTGCCACATGGCAATACATAGACTAATAGAAATGGGTTAATTTAAGACATAAAAGCTAGCTAGATATACGCCTGAGACATTGGCCAAAGAGTGTTGTAATTAATATAGTTTCTGTGTGATTATTTGGGTCTNTGCTTTTATTGGCTAATGAATAAAGCTGTTTCAGCCAATGGCTTAGCAGAGTAAGTCCAGCCGGGAAATCCGAGCAGAGATAACAGAGAAAAAGAAGGCAAAAGTCAGGTCAACTGCCAGTTGGATGCCGAGGAAACAAGACATGTAGAAAATGAGGTAATGCCACTGCCACATGGCAATACATAGACTAATAGAAATGGGTTAATTTAAGACATAAAAGCTAGCTAGATATACGCCTGAGACATTGGCCAAAGAGTGTTGTAATTAATATAGTTTCTGTGTGATTATTTGGGTCTGGGTGGCAGGTAAACAAAAGTACAATCTCTGTTTACAGGTGGTAGCTGTACATATCTCTGGGGAACAATGTGATGGTTTTCTTCAGGTAAACAATGTCTATAGATTGAAGTGAGGTAATTAGTATAGTTATAACCTTAGACGTTTACCAGGTTTTTTACAATTCTTCCTGCCAGCATCTGAATGTTCACCATATGCACCTGACTGTGCCTCACCAGCATGCATTCCTCTGATGCTCCCTCTTTTTCCTCAGGGACCAAGCAGGGCCTGGATACTAACCGAAGGCTCTGTGCTTAGGAGCAGAGGTTTCTAGAATGAGCCAGTGTTGTCCCCAGTGCTTGCCAGTCCAGGCAGTGCTTATATGCCAATCCTGAGGAGCTCCTGGAAGCCATGGTCTGTAAGGGGGATTTTGCTTCACAACCATGCAGACTTGGGAAGCACACAGCAGACATGAAGGACACGGCTGGTGCCTGGAAGACAGAAGGGATAAAATAAACACATGAGCAAGCTGAGAGCCACAACCACAAAGGGCTCTGTGAGGCTTTGGAATAGCTCTGCCTCCTTTTCCATCAAATTTGGATTAGCTGTGGCAAAGGAGGAAAGAGAACAAATAAAGGAAATCCACAGATAATCCCCCCCCGCCTCCATCTGAGCGAAGGTTTAAACACCCTCTGGCCCAAGCTCCTTTCTTTCTTTCTGCCAGAGCCGACAATGAGGCGGTCACACCAGGCACTCCATGCCCAGCCCTCAGCATAGGGCTTATCCATCCTTTTCCGTCACAGGCAGAGTTGTCCAGTTGTCTTGGAGCCAGCCGGCAGGCTGGAGCTTGGGGCCTGCAGAGACTGATTCTGGAGGTTAGGTACTGAAGGCTGATCAGGTTGGGATATGCTAAAAGACCAGGGCACACCCTGGAGGAAGTGAGTCTGTGGGCAGCCGGGAAGAAGTGTGGGGCCTACTGTAACAAACACAGGCCAAAAGCCACTGGGCACAGCCTGAGTGGGAGGCCAAAGATGGGGTATGCTCAGGGACTGAGGAGCTGAGGAGCGGGAGAAAGACAAGGAACAACCTGGCAGGGCTCTCTCTGTCTCCTCCCTTCCTACCTTAATTCCTTCCCTCTCCCCTTCTCCCTTTCTTTCCTTTTCACTTTTTTCCTCTCTCCCTCTGTGTTTTCCTCTTTTCCCACCCCAACCTTTTCCCGTCCCTTCCCTCAGTCTTTCTTGCTCTTTCCTGGACACTCACTACACGAGTCTGAAATCACAGAACTTGGGCCGACAAGGCCAGCGCCTAACTGGAGATGCCATGGCTCAGCCTGGGGGACCCATAAACCATAGTACTTAGTATAGCAGTAAGATGCTAAGTGACTGTCCTCCTGTGCTCGGCCGAACAGTCACCCAGAGCCAGAGATGTGACCCTCTTTCCTGGGAAAGCCTGCATGAGAGGACAGCTTCTACTCAGGGCCCATACGAACTTCATGCTGCTTTCCCTGGGGACACTTTCCCCCAAAGCAGAAACATCGGCCTAGAATGAAGATCGTCACCTCCCAATGTCACTAAGGAATCTGGACGCTTTGGCCTCAATAGCAAAGTGGAAACCAACTCGTCCACTCACACTTCAGCTTGCAGGCCTAAAGCAAGCTAAGCTACAGAACCCTTGCCTTTCCACTTAAAGGAGTTCCGAGACCTCCCCTCTGGGCCCTCCTTCCCTTCCTTTCTCCCTGTTTCCTCCCTCTCTTGGTCAGTTTTGTTGTTGTCGCTGCTGCTGCTGTGATAAAATGTTCCAAAGAAACAACTCCAGAGGAGAAGGTTTCGTTTTTGCCTCAGGTTTTCAGGGCGTTTTTTGTGGTCAGCTGATTTCCTTGCTCCACTGCTGTGTGCCTGAGATGAGGCTGAAGCCTCACAGTGGAAGAACAACACAGCCTGGGAAGAGAACATCCATGCTCACCTCACGGCAGGGAAGCAGAGGGAAAGGGAGAGCTTGAGAGGAGGGACCAGAAGCAAGACATCCCCCTTTATGCCATGTAACTTCTTTTTTGACCAAGCCTCCGTTCTGACTGTCTCTTTAAACGCACTCAGCAGTAAGCGCATCCAGGCTGCTAATCACTTCTTTGTGGTGCCACCTGCCAGGGACCAAGCCTTAAACACTGAGCCTTTGGGAGGGACATTCACTTTTCCTTTTCCCTGCTCTCCCCTCCACTGCCCTCCCACCTCTCCTCTTTCTCTGCCCTCCCCCTTTTCCTGCCTCTTTCAACTTCTCCCCTCTCCCAACTTCTCCCCTCCCCACTCTTCTTTCTTCCACCCCTTCCTTTTTTTCTTCTCATTTAAAAAAATACTTCTGGCTATGAAAAATTTAAAAAAGCTCCCAGCATACAGTATTCTCCTCACTGATATGCTAATACTTTTCAGCTATTTCTAATTGTTAATGGTTTTTAAATGTCCTCTAGAGAAAAAGAAACTAAAAAGGTCAAATGATATATGTACATCGAAGCAGGAGGCTGGGCAGATGCTGCTAGCTACCATGGGTAAGGTGCTTATGAAGAAACAGAATCTTCCTCGACACAGTCAGGGGAATACAATAGGCAGGTTCAAGAGAGCTAACACTCAGACAAACTTATTTGAAGTACAGAAGGAAGCCTGGAGAGAGGCTTGGAGGCACAGCAGGCTCTTCTCTACTTTGTATCTGAAACTCTTAACGTGAGAGCAGCTCCAGTGGGCTTTTTGCAGGGGTGAGGATGGGTTCAGGCTTTTAAGTTGGTCCTGCTTCTGTCTTTCATCTATAAAGCACGTTAGTCTAGCAGTGAGTGGCTAAGCCCTTACCGTGTGCTTCTTCAAAGGCATGGCTCATCCCACCATGACATCCTCACTCAGACAACCCTTTAACCACTATACCCCCACCCTTTGATCTCCACCTTTGCCCACAAATCCAAGAGCCCTTAATGGATGCCCCTCAGAAAGGCCCCTTCAGAAATCCTGTAGAAGGACTGCAACCGAGAGTCACTAGCCACTGGGAACTTCCCAGAGTCTCTCGGTGTCTCAGTGTCTCTTAATGCAGAGGGCCTCTGTGGCCATACGTCCTGCTTTCTTGCATTTAATTTAATGATAAGATAAATATGTGAAGCATAATGACACCTCTGCAGGACATGGGCAGAATCTGCTGTAGTCTTTACCTATAAGCAATATAGTATAATAACTATTTACACAGTACTTATACTATATAGTAGGTATTAGAAACCGTCATGAGACGATTTAAATACAGGAAGATGCATATAGGTTCCAGGTGACCTCACCCTAGATCAGCAGCCAGTCATTCCCAGATGTTGTATCTTTAGGGGTCCTAGAAGCTATTGCCCTTGGCACCAAGGGACACATCACCATCACTTGCCTGGAAAATTCCTCTTCCAAACACTGACTACCACCTTCTTGTTACTCTGTCCTGGAACTTTAGGCTTGGGAAACTCATGCAAAGCCTCTAAGGCCTAGAAGCACAGAGCTGTGGACTGAGTAGAACATAAAAAATGTTCCTAACAGACTGCCAGCATCGGGGCTTTCTGTTTGGGTTCTGTCATCACAGAGAAAGGTACCACAGGAAACACATCTCAGTATCAAGGAAAGGAGACAGTTACTGGTATGAGCCAAACAGTGTATGTCTCTTCGCTCACCATTCTTCCTCCTCTTCTCTTTCCATTCTTTCCTGCTCCATGTTTTAAGACATTAGATGGAGCACATCCACAGAATTAAAATGAAGCTTTAACTATTTCTATCATTCAGTTATTGTGGAGAAACTTGGTGATGACCACAGCTCTGAGGACTTTGCACAGGTTTTACTATGTGTCTGTGTCTCCAGGAGACTGTAAAGGCAAACTCAAAAGAAAAATTAGCTGAAGAGAATGGGAGCCACTGAGAGTCACTGAGAAAGAGGCTCCTGTTTTTTTTTTNAAAAAAAAACCCTCCTTTGATCTTGGAGGTATTTTATTTGCCAGGCCTTGCCACTTTGCTGTTCCTTGAATGACTTTGTAAAAAACATGAAACTCCCTCCCTGTTAGACATTTGAAATCCAATTTTTTTTGGTTGCAGAAGAAATATTCTTTTGCAAACCATCTGTTATTTAGTAATGTGCAAATTGCAATAAATAATTCCAGATTCTTTTCTGCAAACTTGGTTACAAACAAACTGCTCCACATGCAGAAATGGAAGCCATTTCCCTTTGAAAATTCATTAAGTTATGCATGATTGGGAGAGGTCAGGGAGAAGCTTGCCAGCAGATGCCAGGCAGCCTTATTGCTGCACACAAACAATGACTCAGAGCCAGGCACCAATGATCCTTCCGGAACCTTCCACATTCTTCATCAGGTCCACTCCCGGCCCAGTCCTGGCAGCAGCCTCACAATATGGAGTGTGTGTGTGTGTGTGTGTGTGTGATTGTGTGTATGTCCTTTAATCCTAAATTATGCTATTAGTTTAGCAAGTTAAAGCCTTGGTAAACTATAATTCTTCTCTAACCAAACAACAGAGAATAACAAATAAAAATGCATTCAATTTTTTATTCCACTCAAAGTTATTGGGAAACCAAATTTCCCCATACTCACTAAATATGCCACTGCCTTTTCTTTGGAGGGGGGCATTTTGGTTTGTCTCTCCTCTAATGGCCAAACTAGGGCTTATGGGAGGCAGAACACACTTAGTGATGGAAGGATAAATGACCCGAGAAGACGGCGACTCTCACTCAGTAATTGCTCATTCTCTTGTCACAAAAGCAGATTTCTGGGGCCAGCACCAGTGGAAATTAGGAGTGAGGCCAGTCCCTCTGTCCTGCTCCCCCTGTTGGGGGCTGCCTCTCAGGCCTTCTCCTCAGTCTGTAGGTTTTTGTTGTTATTTGAGATATGCATTGGAGGTTACTGAGGCAAATAGGAACTCATTGACAGTGAATGGCCCCAACTCTCAGCTCTACCAGGTGAATATGCTTACAGATATTACCAGGATCTTCAGAAGATGTTGGGGGAAAAATCACAAGCTGGTGTGGATGAGCCTCTGGGTTCAGTTCCTAGTATGACCTAGTGCCCAAGAAAACTGGGATTAGAAGCCACCAGAGAGCTTCTCAAAGCAGGCAGAATCCCAGCGTAGGCCTGTGACTGAAGTCAGAAATGGGTAAGAATGTTAGTTTTCTCTTAGTGCGTAACAACATTTAATGGTTGCAAATGATGCCAGTTCCCCATCTCATAGTGTCTGTGGATTTGGAGCATGGAGTCATGCTCATGTTCAGCATCTCCCAGGGGAAATGAAAATGGCATTCAGGACTGTAGGACCATTTCAGGGATGTGGAGAGGGGGGACCTTTTCCTGCTCACTGAATATTGGCAGCACTCAATTACCCGTAGCTGTAGGACTATAGAACACCGTGTCAGTGACAGCCCTGAGACCTGCCACAGAGCTCTCCACAGTATCAGGGTGCTAGGAGGGCCTTTTTTCACCTCTTTTATTCACAAACTATTAGATTTATTCTTTAACATGTGTGTGTGTGTGCGCGCGCGTATAATGTTCTGATGCTCTCACCTCAGCCCTCTGCTCTCTTCCTCCCTCCCCTCACCACCCCTCCTTCATCTCTACCAATCACCTCCTCACACTGATGGCTTTTTTGTTTTGTGTGTGCCTCTCTGGCTTTGACCAGAACCATCTCTGTGGCTTTGACTTTGATATTGGAACTATCCATTGGAGTCTCATGAATAAATATATCAGTGATGACAAAACTGAAGACAATGGTTCCTCACCACCCACAGTCCATCAGGGGCCTGTAATTAGCAATAATGGTCAGAAACCTATGAGCCCTCCTCTGTCTGTGATTGACTGCTGAGAAGGCCTGTCTTGTGCGGGCCTACTAATTGCAGGTGGTATGAGTTCTGAGTATATTCCCTGTATCACGTCTAGAGGGTGGTATTTCACTGCCCTCCCCCCATCGTCTGGCTCTTGCATCCTTTCCATCTCCAGTTTCCAAAAAATTCCCTGAGTTTTGTAAGCTTAGACTTGCTTAGGACCATGTCCTCATTTGTCATTTATTTTCAGCATCTGGAGAAGTCATGGGTCTCTATTTTAGTTACCATTCACTGCAAATACATACTTCCCTGATTTAGGTTGAGAGGAGCTTTTTTAAAGGGCAAAAACATAGATATTTAGAAGACAGTATGATATGTCTATTAAGGTAACCAACAGTAGTAGTTTTCCTCATGTAGTCTATGACCTCCAGGGTTTTTGTTTTGTTTTGTTTTTATTTCCAGGCTTACAGCACCAGGCATGGGATCACTGCTGTGGAGCAGGCCTTCAATCAAAGAAAAGAATGGTTGGTTATGACTATGACAATCATGCCACTATTGCAATGGGAGTTCTTGCCTGGTAGGTTATTGTCATTCTTTATGGGCTCATGTGATAGAAT
Source organism: Ellobius talpinus (assembly GCA_001685095.1). NCBI lineage: Eukaryota > Metazoa > Chordata > Mammalia > Rodentia > Cricetidae > Ellobius > Ellobius talpinus. Next base: position 24,711 of record LOJH01007331.1, read on the forward strand.
GTTGCCTTAAAAGATAGAAAATTAATTTATAAAATCAGTATCTTGATATTATAATATAAATGGAATATTATAGACTAGCTTCTGTTGATGTTGCTGTAGCTTGAAGATAGTCATTGGTGTGCTGTGTGAGAAGGATTTCAGCATAGGGAGAGCCTAGGTGAGATAAATTAAAAATTAATACCTCATCAAATCCTTCTTCCTGGAAGCACAAAAGCAAGAGATTCTTACATAAATACACAAAATTCTTATGTAAATGATGCTGTGGCATCATTTTTGGTGTCCTCCTTCTCTTGTTTTCTAAGCTGTGGCTCCAGTTTATACATTATCATGTTGGTAAAAACTGGATGTAAGCAGCATTTTCAGCATGAAAAAATATTTGCAAGTTTATAAATCTGTTGAACTAAACATAACATGAGCAAATACTTAGGATTAAATGCAGAAATAGAAATTTTACAATGTATTTACATTTCAAAAATAAAGATGTTTTTATTTACAACATTGCTGTTTATTAACTATAATATTTACTTTAATATCTAACTATATATGATATAAACTATTATATTTACTATAATATATAATTATAATATTACTATTATAGTTACTATATTAATTATAACATTTATAAATTATAAGACCTTGGATTTTATTTGTCATTTTGAATACATTCAGAATAATTTTCAATATTTCAATATGTTATTTCTTATTATATATACATATATAAATGAACATACACAAATACTTATATTTTAAAAACCAGCTATGCTTATAAACATTTGTATAAGTTAAAATGAGTTTGTAATATAATCTTCAAACAACTGGGTGATATGAATATACTCTCAGAAAACAAAAGCAACTGAATGAAATTAAGGAGTAAACCCAAGATATGAAAATAAATTCAGTAAAAAGAATTGCTGAAGACAACCCAAATTTAAACAGTGCTATAAATTCAAAATGAAAAAAAAATCCAAATTCAAAACCTCATTGGAAAGTCTCACAAGTAAAATGGGTCATGTAGAAAACAAAATGTCATGGTAGAAGATGAAGTAGTGAAACTGGATCACTCAGTAAAAGGTCAGAGATAAACTTAAAACAAGTGAACTGGACATGATAGTACTTTGAGACACCATGAAAAGATCTAACCTTGTAAGTACTGACATAGGAGGAGAATAGTATCATACCTAAGGCATAGAGAATATTTTCGATAAAGTAGTAAAAGAAAAATTTCCAAGACTAGAGAAAGACATGCCAATCCAAGTACAAGAAGACTAAGGAACACCAAGTAGACAAGATTGGAAAAATAACTCCCCAGAAACCCTGTCTCCAAAAGAAAGAAAGAAAGAAAGGAAGAAGAAAATAAAAATAACTCCTCACAATATATTATAGTCAAAACACTAAAACCAGAGACTAAAAACAATACTATTGATAATTACAAGAAAGAAAGGTCAAGTCATTAATGAGGGCAGACCCATTAGCTTAATAGATTACTATTCTATAGAAATCTTTAAAGCCAAAGTGTCTAGATGATACTGAGTTTGGAAAAGTACAACTGCCCACACAGATTATCATACCTAGCTAAACTATCCACAAAATTTGTAAAAGAAATGTAAACTTTATGTGACAAAAATAGACTAAAGGAATTAATGACTCCCAGGCCAGCTTTTCCTACGAACTGGAAAGAATACTTCAGGCTCCAGAGAAGGATAAACATCCAAAATACATGGGATAAATCAAGCATGGAGCAAAGTTAGAGATGGGGAAATGAAAATGTGTATGCTAAGGAGAAATCAATGCTATTCCAAGTCAGGGAAAATAATTAACTAGAGAGGGTATTATAGCGCAGGGATCATGAAAGGAGATGGGAAATCTCAGAGCTAAAAGTTTAAACAGGGATGAGGGAGTAGGAAGAAGAGAGAATGGGGGTGGGGTAGTTGAAACTAAGGCTACATGAAGAAGCCTTACGGAAAGCCACAAGTTTGTAAGCTAATTTAAAAATACAGTTAACTTAAAAATACATTTGAGCAAACATACCCTTTATAAGTAGACAATAAAATTATCTCCATGAAATACATAACCAATAAGATCACAGGGAAGCAGTTCAATTTTGTAGAGTTTATAGATAAGAACTTAGTTCCTGATTTTGAAACTAAGAGTCAACATGAAGACAGTAGCTTCAATGCTCGCCTGCCCTCTGGAATAAAAGTGGCTGGTTGGAACATTAAGATGAATCTGAGAACTCTGCTCCACTGAATGACGGTCCAAGAATGAGGGAACCGAGAGCTCTGTCCTCTGAAGATGACCCTGGAAGGAGGAAACAGTCTTTGTTCACTGAATGACCCTGGGAAGATGGAGTCATAGGATTATGTCTGATTGAATGATGATCATTGAAAATGGAGCCCCAGGACTATACCCGAGTGATTGGTGATCACAGGTAGCAACTGTCACATCTAACAGACAGGAGGATGGATTTCCACCCATATCAATGATGTCTTTCCACTAGTTGAAGGTGACAGAAATTTTTGGATTCTACTTTGTACCAAGGCGTTCTAGATGAAAGAACAAAATTGTTTCAAAATGGCAGGCTCCATAAGACTCACATAATACCTTATGATACCAGGCAATAACTTACCTTCTGATTTAAAACTCAAGAAATGCCATTTATGTGTCAACACACATAACTAGTCCCTGACTTACAGCAACTTTAAGGTTGATCCACTCTATAATGATTTGACTTTTTTTTTGACACTATGCTGGTTCAAGAGCAAATACCTTCAGTGGAAGCCACACTTGGCATGGTAAGTTTTGGTCTTTTCCTGGCCTGACAATATCCAATACAATCCTTACTGGTGATGCTCCCTGTCAGTCACACACTGGAGAAACAATATTCCACAGGGGTGCTATGTTGGGAAGCTGTGACGTTTAAAGGTTGGACATAGTAAGTACATTTATAAGATTTTCAGCTTGAAATGAGTTTATTGAGGTGTAATACCATTTCCAGTTCAGGAGTATCTGCATATTTAATTAACTGTAGGGTTCATCAAATTTCACAAATACAACATACCTTTGTAGACTATATCTAGATCAAGAATTTGAATGTGAAAGTCATGTTTTATTTCTATTTTTCTGTGTCATTACTGCTATTAGGCTGGTAATAATATCTGTGAAAACATGAACTGAATCTTTCCTGGTCTCTACCATGTTTCTAACGCGACAGCCAAGTAACTACCAGATTTATGTTGGGGCATAAAACTTTGAGTGAATTTATTGATTTTTGAGGGATGTAAGCAGCCATACTCACTTTATAAAAAATAAATTGAATCTTATTTGTAAAAACTAATTCCTTTCTTCTTGGGTGTTACTCATTTCTTCCATGTATGTTAGTAAGCAACAGAACTCAGTAAAATTGCCATTATTGAAAATAAATTCAAACAACAGTTATGAAAACACAGCCACCTGCTTTGTGATGTTGTGCCTATGGATGAAGCAGCCATGGGCTCACTTATTATGGCAAATGCTGGCAATAGGCGTAGGCTATCATAATAAAAGTGTGGATTGCTGTGTTTGTGAGGGTAAAGCCACCTGTCTTTGTTTTGCAGGGAAGAAACTGCATTAAAGTTGGCAATATCCACTATTGTCTGGCAGTCCAAGTGACAATGAAAAGCTTATTTTGCTCCTTTTGGATGAGAAAATGGTCATTACAGATCGAGGCGGGAGCAAGGATTAACTTATATTTAGAGTCTGCCGATTGAATCCACATTTTGGACATGGTCACATGTCTCAGGCTAACCAAGGCAGGGCTGCTATTGTGCTTTCCCTGTGTTTGTCAGCTTTTCGTTAATGAGCATATATTTGAGAAAAATCACACAGCAAAGATTACCTTTTTATTTTGGCTCCTAGCTCTGGGTCTTTCAGTCCATGACAGGCTGGTTGTCTCTGGTGCTTGGGTCTGCCTTGAATCAGAATGTCTCAAAAGGTAATTCCTGTGAAGGCAAAAATCCTTGCCTTATCACAGCTAGGGATTAGAGCCCCAAATGATCAACAGTTCTCCTACTTGACTCCACCTCATATAAAGAATCCACCTCCTTACAGTGTTACAGGACAGGGGACCAATAAGGCCTTCAACAATTGGCCTTTGTGAGACATGTATTCAAATGATAGTCATTTTTGAAGGACAGAAAGACAGATAAGGTTGTAGCCTAGATTTGCCCATCCCCAAATTTAGGAAAATGTGTTGGGTGACTATAGAGCACAGAGAGTTAGACACTGACTAAGATAATCAGACATGGGAAAACATGTGCATCTTGCTAATGCCTGAGTTGAGGAACGGGTCATGACTAACAGGAAGCTCCTTGTTAAGAGGAAGAAAGACACAGACACTGTAGTCATCAACCCACCGCCATGGAGCTGACGCTGCTATGTTTCCAGGTGAAGACTTTATTCATGTTCTTGGGGGAAGAACAGACAGAAGGGAATGTAAAGAGCTGGCTTATATGAGAAAAGGCGATACCTTCTACCAATTAAAGAAATTCAGTGGAGGACCTCCAGCGGGTCACCCATTTGGTATGGAGCGGGTAGAGGTGGGTCGAGTGGGTGTGGTGACATAAAGTGTAGAGTAAGCAGGGGCTAAATTATGAATTTGTGAGTTGTTCCAGGTCTTCCCAGTGGCCTACCAGGACATTGAAATGCTTTGGTTTATTGTGGGGTTTGGATTTGGGGCAAGTTTCTCTAAAGAGGGTTTAGCTTACAAAAGTCATTATTATTAATAAATACTTGGTGACTGACAACCATATGCTTAGTGCTTTCTTTTTCCTGTTAATGTTACCAAGTAAAGGAGAGTACTACTCAGCTCCTTGTTATCCCAGAAGAAGCAATTTTATAGACCTCTTATCCTTAATTTCTATTCTTCTTGTCTGTGAACTCCTTGATACATCTTCCAAGTCTTTTCTTTGTTTTTTTTTTTTTAAATATTCTGGAACCTCTCTTTACCCCTTTAATTTCAAAAACAATGGATTTCAGAGAGAGATGTGTCTTCTGACAGCATTCAGTCCAGCACACTCTCAGAGAGTGGCTCATTACAGAGGCTGGACTTTAGGGTTGTATGGTACTGAGCAAGACTGCTTCTAAATGACCCATCTTGAATTACACAGATGAACCTTCAGAAGTACCTAGTAGAAGAGCTGCATTTATGTTGGTAAGAATACCCTCCCATTCTCTCACTGTAATGTCTACCCAAATGCTTCTCTGCCTGCACATTTGAACATATATGGGATGCAAGGAAGAATGGGCTCTCTCTAAGGAGAACATCTCTAAGAGAAGATGCTCTGAATTGTTCCCTTCCTTCCTTTTCCAGCAGCGATCTGAGTAGGAAAGTTGGCACCCAAACAATGGTAGCTCAACGTTTCCTCCCTTTAAAGTAGTAAATCATCCTTTTCACCTTACACGATCCCCATTAGAGAAGACTGGGTCAGGTTTGGAAGCCGATTCAAGGCAGGACCATCCTGATTTGCACTTAGAATCACTGAGCGCCTGATAAACAGATGTTTAGAGGAGACTTAACTGCCCATTTCAAAGAACCACAGGAAGGCAGAAATCAGTGAAAAGTCTGTGTGCTTCTCTGTAGAGATTTGGGTGGTCAATCTGTAAGTGAGCCCTACCCCCAGCATACCAGGTTCTTCACTAACCAAATGCTCTGTCAGTTGCCCTTGTGGATACAGCATCAGCATCCACACAGCTTCTCTCCTTGCTAATCCATCACAGTGTTTGAGCTCGAGAGCTTCCACCAAAGAGCAACAGATTTATCGCTCATTTGCTCAACACATCTTTGTTATCTGTTCTTCACTATAGCAGGATGACATTCTATCATGTCACAGTAGTGCCTCTCTGGGTTAGAGATGAGTACCAGGTTCTAAATAGACGCACCACTGAAATACATTGAATGAAGAAAATAAGTGGACACTTTCAACAAGTCTGTTTCTTGGTGCTTTCCAGCTGAGCATTAGAAATTCAAGGTGAAGTACAGCCAGAACATGAACTTTGGAGTCAGACAGGAAAAGGGATGACGACAGCCATCACTGGACAAGATATTCAGGGAGTGGGTGCCATATGCCAGGAGCTACCCTACCCCTCCTTTAGTCCTCACAACAACACTATAGTTTGATATTATTGTTGCTATGTTACAGATAAGCAAATTGAGAGATGAAGAGGTCACGCGGCTAACTAAATAGGTGGCAGAGATAGGAGTCACTCTCATGTTCATTTGGTGCCAACTCCCATTCTAAGACCTGTAAACCTGTTTCTTCTCATTTTAGAACAAGACAGCCTATTATTATCATTCTACTACTCTCTCTTAAAAGTCCCTTCCTCTATTGTCAATATGAGAGGGGATTTGATGGAGGAGGGTCATCTGTCTATATGTTACTTTCATTGGTTAATAAAG
>LOJH01007332.1:0-11107 GCA_001685095.1 Ellobius talpinus
ACTTTTCCTTACATGGAGAGTTCTGGAAACACGAAGGGCCTTCCCTCTTCTCTGGCTGATGGGAGGTGAGGTCCAGAAGAAGCAAGGGCTCAGCAGAAGCACAGAGGGGATGTGGTTTCCATGCTCTTCCTCTTCCTCTGCAGGTCCCGTCCTTTTGTAGCGATGCTGGTGACATTGACTGCAGACTGGAGGACCTGACCAAAAAATACTGCATCGAATATAATTATGACTATGAAAATGGCTTTGCAATTGGTAATGGCATTATGGAGCGGTGGTGTGGTGCAGGATGGACCAGCAAAATGAAATTACTCCACAGGAGTGGTGAAAAAGAGAAAAAGAAAATTTAGCTTTTATTAATTTATTCATCAAGTGTCTTAGGATGGCTATATAATCTGATCATGTGATAATTCATTATGAATATCATAAATTTTGGTATGAAATGAATCACTTTCAAATATTAGCCAAAGCGCTTCAGGATAAAGGTTACATTGTGATGGCAATTTAAAAAGTGGCTTATCACAGAATGTAAACATAACAGTCAGAAAGTATTTAAGCAGTGATTTTTATCTGGCATCCATCCAATTGGCCTTGCAAGTAAGCCAATGATTCAAAATAATTATACATGAGAAATATCCATATTTCTCACCCAGGTTATAAAATCCAGTTTTAAAATCTGGTATCTAAGTCTAAGCATAATTTCAGTCCAAGTAGACTGAAATTTTCTCTCGAAGATTTTCTCAGTATGGTAAATTAATTTTCCGTAACTGCTCCATAGCAGTTGTGGGGAACTATGTATCTGAAATCACTAAAATATCGACCCCAGCTTTTTACATACATACAGAAAGCAAACAAATCCTTGAAGACAGTTTCCCTAGGTGACAGGCCCACGAACACAGCAAGTCTGTAAAGGACATAATTAAGGTCAGTATGGCCAGGACAACATGGATGTCACTTAATTAGCTGACACACTGGGGTTTTGTAATGAGTCAGATATCAAACCAGGAGGTGCATCTAAATTGTCCCATCTTATTACACACAATGAAGCCGGGCTCATTATCCCCATCTATTAATGAAGGAATCAGAGTTCAGAAAGAAGAAAGCAGCTGGCCAAGGTTATACAATCTCGCGTCACACCTCATGGAGTGAAAATCTGATGTCTGGCTGTTAATCACAGCACCATCAGGGGCACCTCACAAGTCACACACATCCATGTCTTCTCCAGCGACACAAACATTATAGGCTGCCCTTGCCAGCTTCCCCACCTTTAATACAGGAGGCAGATATTTTACTATGTTCATTAAGCTCATAAAGCCATTTTTAAATGGAGGAAGGATACAGAAGAGAAATAGGAAATGATGAGACTCCCTCACCTCCTCCCTATTTTCCCTCTGAGGTGAGAATAATCACCTGGGAACTGAAAGATGCCCTAAATCCTATATACTCTCAGAGGTAAATGGGTAATAGTCTCTAAATTAAAAGCAAAACACCCCCACAATGGCAATTTAAAGTGATGGACCAAATCCACTTGTACACCAGGGGCAACTGAGTAATTGCTGCAGGCAATTTAATTTGTGACGTTAGAACCTAAACATGGAGGAAGATGTGCCTGTCTGATCTCTTGTTTCTCTGCATCAGGACCAGGGGGCTGGGGTGCAGGTAACAGGCTGGATTACTCTTATGATCACTTCCTGGATGTGGTACAAGAAACACCTACAGGTGTGGGCAAAGCCAGATCGGCACGGATTAAAAGAACTGCCCCATCATCTGACCCCAAAATTCAGCTAATTTTTAACATCACGGGTAAGGATAAACTTTCCATTTGCCAAAAGAATATGGGGTTGGGAAGCTCGTTCTGAACTCTTTCATGCCTCATGTTTAATAGGAGGTGACCCTGGAGAGAACTAGAGAGAGAATGACCAGCTAAACGTGGCCATGGTTTGCGGTTTAGTGTCACGGATGGGTTTTCTGATCCTTGCAGTAACCACCTCCCTGCTTTACTTACATGTTGACGGGATGAACTTGGGCCTGTTTTAAAACAGTAAGAATATAGACTAATTAATCCTGTCATGATGAATTCCCTCAACAGGTGATGTTAACACAGTATCTCAGAAAAGGACTCAAACATACATATTTTGTTCTTAATACTGCCCACGTGTGCCTATTTAGTGAAAACTGACTGGCCTTGTTCTAAATTAATTTCTTTTTCTGAAGGACTTTAAGATACAATTTCATTGATGGCAAAAATGAGTATTACAGTTAGCACCTAACAGACCCTTTGCGCGGGTGTGAGTGCATGCGTGTGTGAGTGTGAATGTGTGTGTGCACATGCATGTTTAATTGTGTTGTGTTTTTATCTCAGCTAGTGTGCCACTGCCAGAGGAAAGAAATGATACCCTTGAATTGGCAAATCAGCAGCGACTCATCAAGACCTTGGAAACCATCACCAACCGCCTGAAAAACACCCTGAATAAGGAGCCCATGTACTCTTTCCAGCTTGCCTCGGAGATGGTGGTGGCTGACAGCAATTCCCTGGAGACAGAGAAGGCCTTTCTCTTCTGCAGACCGGGCTCTGTGCTGAGGGGGCGCATGTGCGGTAAGCCTCCCCTGGGACCCAGCTGTTTACTATGCCCAGGGTCAAATGGCTAGGTACAGACAGTTTCCAAGTGTGTATAAAGAACCTTGATATGGAACAGGCATTTTACATTGTTGTGTGGTTGCTACTACACTGTGTTGTCTTGAGAACCTGAGTATACACCATTGTTGAAGACAGGTAAAGTATTTTATGTGGGGGAAACAAATCTTATTTTCAACTCTAGTTCTTTAAACCTCATAGTAGCGCAGGAGAAACGGCTCAGCATCCACATTTGGCAGCTCACAGCCCCTGGGAACATTAGCTCCAGATGTTCTGATTCCCTCTTCTGGGCCCCACTGACACTTGTTTGCACACCACACACACACACACACACACACACACACACACACAAATAAATAAGCAAACAAAAATAAATCTTAAAAGCAAATAAAGCCTCATGACATTTTATCTATTATTTCAAAAATAGCCCACACATTTGACCATTTCTTTTGTATATCAGATACACACCTCTTCCAGTTAATCTTGTTCAGCATCTCTATGGTGTACGGTTAATATTAATACACAGTACAGATGAGAAAAGTGAATCGAGAGAGGTTCAGGACATACTCACAGAAAGTGAAACAGCAGAGATTTCCAAACTACAGAGCCAATTCTAAAATCTTCACTTTGATTTTTCAATTAGGGCAAAATTCACACAAACAAGTACTTTAAAATGTACAACTAAATGGCGTTAAGTTCATTCTCAGGGTGCAACCATTACTTCTGTCTATTTTCAGAACATCTTCAAACTCTTGTATTCACTAGTCATTCCCCACACTTCCTCTGCATCTCCTTAACCCTATGCTATCAGCTACATTACAATCTGGGTTAACTCCAGCCTGATTCCTAAAGAGGCCACCGCACATGCACGTGCACGCACGCGCACACACACACACACACACACACACACACACACACACACACACACAGTGAATGGCATGAATCTCATGCTAGTCTCCCTTAAATCATACCCTTGCATTCTGTCTGGGGAAACTCCTTTGACAGTTTTTTGCTGCCATCTGATGTCATTCGTGCTTTCCCTGGTGTGTCAAAATCAGCTCATCAGAGCTGTTATTATGACCCTACTCGGGTCTCTTTTCCACTCTCTGAGAACAAGCAGGAATCGTCTTGACTACTGCTTTTCCTGTCTCAGTGGGGTCTTCAGACAGCCTGCGCATGGCAATTTGGGGATGGAGAATTAGAAATCCATTTTTAACAAGCACCCAAGTTCTAGTTGTAACCACAAGCGTCTCCGAGTCGGCATAGAGTTCAAGTGTCTCTCTAGAATGCTAACTTTACTAACAGCCCGATCAGTGAGTTTTTCTGTTTGACCTCAGAACATCCATGCTACTACAAGTTATAAAGTGGGCCTGTTTTCTTGGAGCCCCTGGGTTAGAGGATGCCTTCATAAGGCAAGAACTCCTCTAGGCATGGCGAAGGCTCTTCCTCACCTGTTTCGATCCTGCTGTGTCGACTTGTCTCTTGTCTCTAGAAATGACACTGTCATGGACACATTGTTTAGTTTTATGGGGGTGGGGAGCATGCAGAGAGACAATTTAGAAAACATTTGCAATATCACAAAGCCATCACGAGCTCATCTAATTATTCATTATCTTATCCTTGTCTTCTGGCAGTTTTGTTGTTGTTGTTGTTGTTAACTATGTATTTTCTCTAATGCTATGGTTTGTCATAGCTTTCCTCCATTATGTAAAGCCCCATTATAGCAACACTAAAACTGGTCAATAAAACTTATGTATCTCCTCAAAATAAAAATCTACCACTTGGGTTTGTAGAAATATATTTCTGGAAGGTCTACTCACTGTGGGTATAAAAACTCTGACAGTAAAATTTCACACGTGAATAATAGTACCTAGAAGCAAGCTTCATAAGAAAAAAAGAACCGAAGGGTGCCGTAGTGGGGGGATCTGAATTTCCTGGCTGTTTTCTCCACAGTCAACTGTCCCCTGGGAACCTATTACTCTCTGGAGCATTCCACCTGTGAAAGCTGCCTGATGGGATCCTATCAAGATGAAGAAGGGCAGCTGGAGTGTAAACTTTGTCCCCCCAGGACTCACACGGAATATCTCCACTCAAGAAGCATCTCTGAATGCAAAGGTACAGGCTTACAGGCTTGGACCGAGACCGGCTGGATTTCGTGTCCAGTTGCAATGGGAGAAAGGTTTCTTTGTCTATCAGTTGGTCTTGTCAAGGCTCCTGCATTAAAAGATAAATTTACAGGAGACAATCAAATTCAATTATTTAATCAAAGTTTTATGTGGCACAGGAGCCTTTAGACATGAAGACAGTGAAACTAGGAAATGTGTGTGTCATGCCGTGTTTGATGATGAGTTTGCTCATTGTGTCGTATGCTTCTTTCCAGCTCAGTGTAAGCAAGGCACCTACTCCTCCAGTGGGCTCGAAACCTGTGAGTCATGTCCACTGGGTACTTACCAACCAGAATTTGGATCCCGGAGCTGCCTCGTATGCCCAGAAACCACCACGACTGTAAAAAGAGGAGCTGTAGACATTTCTGCTTGTGGAGGTTATCATTGATGCCTTGGATGTTTATATTTATTTACATGTTAAGTTCTCTGCATGGAGGAGGGGGGTGCTTTTAACAAAACTAAATGTCCACAGTATGCGAAGAATGTAAATAACTGTCTCTTCATAAGGAGTTCCTTTTTCTCAGCTGGTCGGCACATCAGGATAAACAATGGGTTCTCTGTGTATAGCACAAGACTTCTATCCCAGACCTCAGTTAATACACATGAGGCTTCATGGGACCATAAAAATACAGGTTTCTGGGTCCTGTCCCCAGAATGTTGATTCACTGGGTGTAACATGCACTTCTATCTGGTACTCAGATAATACCTACTTTTACAAGTTCAGGGATCACACTATGGCAAGCACTGGCTTAACCAGAAATGAAAAGATCAGCCCTCCACTTTGAATATGTCTAATACCCCAACTGAGTACAGTCAGCCAGCCAGAAATTCCTGAAGATGTAAACAAAGCTAGAAGATTAAAAACTTCATACTATCTCAAAACCAGGAGTGAGAGCCAAATTGATCTGTTATGGGCTGGGGAAGTGGCTCAGTCACTGGATGCTTGTTGTACGAGCATGTGGACCTAAGTTCAAATTGGCAGCACCCAAGTGAGAAGCCAGACATGGCAACACACATGTAATCTCAGAAGTGGGAGGAGGGACAGGAGCATCTCTGGGGCTTACTGGCCGGCCAGTCTTATCTACTGATGATCTCCAGGTTCAGTGAGCAACCCTGTTTTAAACAATAAGATGGATAGTGACAGAGTAAGATACCCCATACTGACCTCTTGCCACACACACACAGACACACAAATGAATACACACGCATGAACACGTATACAAATGCATACACACACGAACACATATACAAATGTATATACACATGAACACATACACAAATGTATACACACACAAACACATGTACAAATGCATACACACACAAACACATACACAAATGTACACCTACACATGAACACATACACAAACGTATGCCTACTCGCTGCTGGCCAAGTGGGCAGTTTACAGGGGGCAGTAGAAGGGTACACTAGAGCTGTGTCTAACGAGGCGTCAACCTCAGAAGTTAAGAGCCATAGGACATAGAAGAATGGACGTTGAATGTAAGATTTATACATCTTCCCATTTTTTTAAACTGTCTCCGTGCACCAGGGTCATGGCAGATAAAAATTTAGACAGATTTCTTGAGTAGTGTTCATCAATCTAACATTTCACTGAAGAGTTGAGAATAAAACTTTTTCGACCATGGTTGAAGCCCATCCCTTTAAAAAAATGCCTGTTGTGTCAAAGCAGCCTCCAAATTTTTTTTTATTTAAAAGTCAAGGTATGCTTGAAATAAATTTGCTAGACACTCTTGGATTTTGTTAATATGTGAACTAATTTTGAAAGGAAGTCTACAGTAAAATAATTCTGCCCCTGCTCCAACATCCTCCAACCACAAAGCAACTGGAATTTTTGCAGGGAAGCGAGTTCGTATTTGACTTTTCTTTTCGCTTTCTAAATAAGCTTTGAGGCTTGTCTAATGCCAGCTTTGCAATTAAGCAATTCTAGTTCCCAGAATGTGGCAGAAATTCTGGGAAATGGCCCATGTCTCCCAGTGTTCCTAGCACAGTTAGCCACATTCTCCTCAACACGGGAGAGCAGCAGGAATAACTTAGCTCTCTCTGTGGGCTTGGGCCAGCACTCTGTACTTTACAACTGACCCTCGCATATTCTCTCTTGGTTTCAACTTCCTTCCCTCCTTTTTCTTGTCTTTCCTTCCCTCCATCTGTCTCTCTTTCAGTATTACTTTCTTTCTATATTGATTGATGTTTAGAGATCTGTCATTCTATATTTTGCTGAGTTTACCTTACATTTCTTAAAAAGAAAATACCTGCTATGCTTCAGCCTGCTCAAAATTGTTATAATCACTATAACAATCATATGTTATGGGTTACTACCATACTCATACAATACAACCTGTATGCATCTTATCTCTTCTTACATACATGTCCTTTGGCTTGTGGCTAAAAATCTGAAAGTTCTTGGTCCCATAAATGACACCTGGTCGTCATTGTTGACGCATCCACCCCAAATGACCAGGATCTATATTTTATGAGGACCAGAATGATACCACCTCTCACTCTGACCTTTTAGGGTGCGTTAAGTGACCTCTGGCCTTGTCTTTGGAAACATTAACTTATTCGTTTATTCATTTTTATGTGTTTAAAGTGTGTTGCATGTGACATGCTGATATCATACTTATATGCCCACTGTAGCCCAACAAGTTCATGCATCACACCGTCTCTGTGGGGTGGCTCCTGAAATCTGTCCTGAACTCTACCCCACTGATACCTCCAAGACTGCAACACAGTATTATCAAGTGTCCCATACATTTACTTAAAGGTCAAATTTATTGAGCTCCATGGCTGTATTTGCTGTCCTTAACACCATCAATTAATAATATTTGCAAGGTAATATTTTTCCCAGGCCATTTTGGTGTACTGTTTTAAATTTGACTTATTATTATCAATATTACCACTAATATTGGTAGTAAAGGAAATTGCTGCATTCTTTCCCCATGGCCAGGACATTAATACATGCATGTTCTATGTATGTTTATGTATGTTTAGCTTTATATTATGTACTAAATTGTACTGCTATGAAAACATGTGCCTTTGTTTACTGCATATATAAAGGTGTACCATTTTTCGATTTTCTTTTTTCTTCTTTCTTTGATTTTTTGAGGCAGGGTTTCTCTGTGTAACAGCCCTGGCTATTCTGGAACTCACTCTGTAGACCAGGCTGGCCTGGAATTCACAGACATCCACCTGCTTCTGCCTCCCAAGTGCTGGGATTAAAGGCATGCGTTACTACCATCCAGTCCCATTTTTTGTCTTATACTATCAGCTGGCAAATTGAACTGGGTGTCTGGGACTTCCTTTTCCAATAGAAAGAGGAGATGCAAGTGCTTCAATAGCTTTCTCACAAGCAACAGTTAGGGAACTTATCTGAAATGTAATGATTCATCTCACACACACATAATCTTTTTTTTTTCTTTTATAGTGCCCTGTCCAGTAGGAGAATTCTCCCGCTCTGGGCTCACACCCTGCTATCCATGCCCTCGAGACTATTACCAGCCCAACGCAGGGAAGTCCTTCTGCCTAGCTTGTCCCTTTTATGGAACCACAACCATCACTGGTGCCACGTCTATCACAGATTGCTCAAGTGAGTTCTCAGACTTTATGCCAGGGTCTTGCCTGTGCCTCTCTGGTCTCTTCTGTTCTGAGCATCACCATGTCAGGTGGACTTGTAAAACAATTTTATTACATTTATTATTTATGTACTCATGTGTGTGCACACATGTGTGTGCATGCATGTGTATGTCTGTGCACATGTGTACATATACACATGTGCATCCAACAACACTCTTGTGGAGGGCAAACACCAGCTTACAGGAATCATAACTTACAACTTTCACCACGTGTGTCCTAGGTTTGAACTCAGACCACCATTCTTGATGGTAAGTGCTTTTACTCACAGAGCAGGCCTACCGGCCCCTTTTATGATCTTTTTGATGACAAGACTGGAAGAATTATTTTGGAAACTTTGCACTTGGTAACTTCCAAGTGTCTCTCTCAGAGTCTAGGATAGAAGGACATGCCACCCATGGCTGCTTTCCTGTTTAGTCATACTGAAACAAAATATGTGTGGCGTGAATCACTCTGCAACCAGATCTTACCCTGAGTATGTGGAGAGAGTTTAATTATGAGCCTCACCCACCACCCGATGACATTTTTGCCTGTTTGTCTTGTTAGGTTTTAGCTCCACTTTTTCTGCAGCAGAAGAAAGTGTTGTGCCCCTTCCAGCTCCTGGACACACCCAGAAGAAGTATGAAGTCGGCAGCCAGGCGAGTCTGAGCCCTGCACAGAGCATTGTTATTGATGGGGCACTTAGAAACTAATTTGCTATTTTACATGTCATAGAAAGCTGTGGGTGAAACCTTCATCCGGTTATGAATACTGTATAGGAATATTTACTTATGATTCTTAATAAGCACTTTCGAAAAGTACAACACTGGACTTTTTAGTACCAAAAATTGGAGTTGTTTTCCCTGAAATGCCTGCTCAGGGAATCAGTATGTAGATGTGGGAGGCTTTGATCCACTAATTGGACCATCATTGCAAAAGGTAGACTTAGTTACCACAGGGTTTTTCTGGGGGTGGAAAGATAATTCAGATTTTATTTCAAAAGTATTTACACATTTTGGGGCCAAAGAAATTGTTTCTTGGAATAATGTGTAACTAACTAATTAAGAACTGTCACTCAGAAGCATAACTAAACTAATTGCTTTTCTTGTGTGTGTATGTGTGTGTGCACGTGCACATGCACGTGTGTGTATGTGTGTGTGTGTGCGTGTATGTGCATGTGTGTCTGTGCCTATGTGCATGCATGTATGTGTGGTTTTTTTAAAAATAGAGATGATATTTTGGGTAAATTCTGCCGTTACCCTTAATTCATCCTACCTAAGGATCATAAGTCCCTTGCAATTGACATTTTTTAAACCAATGATACTATATATCTTCTGCCAACCTCCTACAGACCAACGTAGTGAGCTGCAAGGGCTCTCCACATTGCATTTGAAATTGAGCTAGCTGAGCACAGACATTTGTAGGAACCGCTAAAGTAGTGGTGTGATGGAGCCCACAGGCCACTTTTTAATAAGAATGTATTAATGTCACACTAGAGGCTCTGTTTTATCTGGCCCTGGTTGAGCCCTGTACTTCCTGTATTTCAAAGACATCTCTAATGGGGATGCAACCAGCATGCAACATGCAACTGGCATGCAACATGCAATATGCAACATGCAACCAACTCTTAGGAACACTAAATATATTGACCTCACTGAAGTATCATCATTTGAGCCCATGCATAGCAGCTCCTATGATACACAGTGACCTAGCTAGCTTGAATGAGCTCACCTGGAAGCAACATGACACCGTTAAGGCCCCCAGGTAGGGATGCTCTGAAATGAACCAAGAGCTTCCCTGTGATACGTGTCTTCTTCCCTGGTAGGTCTTTCACGAATGTTTCTTAAACCCTTGCCACAACAGTGGAACCTGCCAACAGCTCGGCCGTGGTTATGTCTGTCTCTGTCCACTTGGATATACAGGTAACATAAAGGAAGACTAATTTTAACACATTTTGTGTGAAATTTGCGTAGCTGTTGGGTCAAACTTTGAAATACTTGACACAGATTGTAAGACATGTTAGGCCATGTTTGTGAGGAGAAGTATTGGGTTGAACAAGGTAAGAGGTGTGCATACTTAACAACTTTTCTTTGCACAGTTTGGGGAAAAAGAAAAAGATCTTCACTATGAAAGCTAACACTATATCTGGGGAGGTGAATTGGAATATAGTCGGGAGTCATGTCCAAGGTTTTGTTCTAACACAAATTAAAGGCATAACACTCAACTTTGTCCAACACAAACATTTTAGAACAAATTCCTGGCTTCTCTCCTTGGTTACTCAAGAGTGGAAGTTCTTGTTCATAGATGAGAATTGTTAGATTCTAGCTTCAGAAGAACTCCATGACTTTAGACTAGAGACTGTAGGAATAAGTAAGAATTATTTTTTACTTGCTGTTTGGTTCACTTTACCAATGTGTCTAGAAATAATTTTAGGAGAAAATAAATTATATTTTTAATTGCAATTAATTTAAAGCATCCCTTATTTTCTCTAAATGGGTTTTTTGCTTCAAAAAAGCATACAATGAATTCTGAAAGTTTTTCATGGAAAAATATATTTAAGTAGAATTCACCAAAAAAGTAATAAGCAAAAGGAAAACTGGAAACAAAAGATAGTGAAAGGCTAGCAAGAATATTGGCATTTCATTTATCACAGTTGACTCATGTGTATGTATTCTTGAAAAAAAA
>LOJH01007333.1:0-29646 GCA_001685095.1 Ellobius talpinus
GCCTGCCTCTGCCTCCTGAGTGCTGGGATTAAAGGCGTGCGCCACCACCCAGTTCCTTCCTTCTTTTCCCATCTAAGGCACTGTCTTCACCCTGTCAAAGGCTGGTATCCCATATAGACTGGACTTTATCCCTGAAGCACCACTTCTCTTTCTACAGATTTACCTAACATAGGCTTTTCCTAAAACTGCATCTCTCTAATACGTGGCCTTTAGTGTGGCCTTCTGCCTGCAGATTTCCAAGGCTCATCTATGCTGTTGCATGTGGAAGTGCTTTGCTCCTTTTAATGGCTAAAGGCACCCAGTGCCCACATGGTGACTCACAACCATCTGCAACTCCAGTTCCAGGGGATCTGATGACCCCTACTGACCCTCTTCATGTACCAGGCACACACATGGTACACGGATTTACATGCTGGCAAAGCACCCCTACTCATAAAATAAATATTAAAAAGATACTGCACTCTGTATCTCCTGCATTTTATTTCTGCTAAGATGCACGTCCACATACAAGCCTTCGTGTGGATGTGCGCTTTCATTTCTAAGGCATATATCTCTAGAAGGCCTGCCGAGCCATATAGTAACTTTATATTGATTATTCTGTGCCCGCTCAGCTGTATACAGAGTCCTGGCGTCTGATGTCATATTAATGCTTGCTGTCAGTTGTCTCTTCTTTTTTAGGGGAGAGAGGAAGCAGCTAGGGCTTGAATTCAGGGTCTCTGCACACTAGGCAAACATGAGCAGCCCCCATGCAATGCACTTTTAATTGGTGCTTTTATATATGGGGATCAAGCTTAATTTCCCCCCGGTTCCATTTTTTGAGACGTTTTCCTTCCCATTAAATTATCTTGGTACCCAGTCAGCGATGATCTATTTACATGTTGTTATATTAAATATTCCTTTCCCTTCCACATTTGGCCCCCTTAGCAGCCATTCCCCTCTTCAAACACTCAACTCCCTCAACTCTCCTCTTCAAGTTCCTCTATCTTTCAGTCTTTTGGGAGGGAGTGGGGAGGCTGAACCGACTCAAGACACTCTGCCTCTGGAGTGCTGGGATTATATGCTACCATGCCTAGCTATTTTTAGTCTCTATAGGTTCCTATCTTCTAGCAAGCTTTAAAATACTGGGTTTTCAGTTACAGTGGCTATCTAACAAATCATGACAAAACTTAGTGGCATAATAAAGTCATTTATTATACTATAGTTTCTCACTCAGGATTTCAGACTGGCACAGCGAAGTTCCCATCTCTGTCCCACATCTGAAGCCTCAGGCGGGAGACTGGTGTTGTCTGGAGCTCTGTGCACTTACACATCAGGCAGCTGATGGTGGCTGCCAGCTGGAGGCAGGGACCTCAGTTCATATCCGTGTGACCCCTGACATGCTGTTTCTCCAAGTTGGCTGGTTTGGGCTTCCTCACAGTATGGCTGCTGGGTTCCAAGAACAAGCAATCTAGAAGGAGAGAGGAAGAAAGCAAGAAGCCAGGATAGCCAAAGAGCCTACAACCCCCCTCAAAAAAAATACAGAAAAACAGTTCCCAAGTCTTATCCCATGTAAAGGAACAGCAGCAAACTGTATGTGAAATGACAAGGTTCTAAAATAGCATGGGGCCTGCATCTGGGACTAGACAGCAAAGCACTGGGCTAGCATGCCTGGGTTGGAGCCGTGTATGCAAAAACAATGAGAGCAGAAACTGCTGCAGCCTGCTACAGACAGACAGTCTGCGACGGCCTTCTGGTCACAGTTCACAGCATCCACACATGCGACCCCCTCCAGTGTCTCCCAAAACCTCATCCACAACTGCATGAGGCTCAGGCTTGGGAGTCAAGGTCTCTCCATGTGCTAGTAAGATCCCACGATACAGCTCCTTGTCTACAGTTGCCTTCACCTGAAAACTCAGGCACTAACAAGGCAAATATCCGCTGCCCTGCTTTCCAGAACATAGGAAACGGCAGGGCACAGAGCAACCTTCCCACTCCAAAGGAGAACGTAGTTGTTCCGATTCCTCCTATGTGACTATTTCTATTCCTGTCACCTTAAAGTTTGTCATTCCCAATTTCCTAACATCTGAACCCCTCTCTAAAATCCAGTTAATCATTTTATACCTTTATAAAATATCTCATCGCTGTTTCCAGCTTAACAGCTAAAATGAACTCTTGTTTTCTACATTAGCTCACGTCCTCAAGCCTCTTGTCCTGGTTCCCGTCCTCCCACGTAGCTGCTCAGACAAACTCAGGACTCACTCTCAGCCCTTCACTCACCAACACAACTGTCACCAAGTTCTACAGTATCTTTCTCCAAAATACACCCTCCTACTCTTCCTCCTCCTGTCCCTCCTCCTGCTCCTCTTCCTGCCCCTCCTCCTCCCCGACTCATGCTCTTACTCCCGTCCTCTCCGCTTCCTCCTCCTCCCTTCCATGGATTTTCATTCTTGCTACATTCTGATTTCCCTTGGCACAGCAAATGAGGAAATATTTTAGTTCTTATCTCATGGTGGCACTTACCTGCTCAAAAATTCCTGTGACTTCTCGCAAGCTCTTACAGCCTGTGCAGTGCTAGCCTGGAGTATTTCATCCTGCCTTTCTACTTCCTCAAAACTCAGTCTTTTTCATATTTAAGGATATGGCATGACTGGCACCCAGTCTAGGTAGGCACCACTATAGACCCACTGTGTTGTTCCTCTCATAAAGCTTATCTTTTAGTTGCCCTGCTTACCACCTGTCTACCTAGCTGAGGAGATCTCCACTGTCTGTCCAGGGCCCAGCAGGGGTCTGTCAGCTAATACGCTCAGTCATTTGCTGGATGTTAAGGGGCAGTTCTGGGATAAGACACACGACAGATGTTATGGTGCACTATAGCTTCACGTCTAAGTTCTTACTGAAGATACCTTGTGCTTCTCTTTCAGTAACTGCCCTTCCTTTCTGGCTGCTGCTTTAGCCAGAGCCACATCAGACGAAGTCCTCCAGAGTGACCTTTCTGCTCACTGCATCCCAAAGGAGACGGACGGCACAGAAGGGACTGTGGGTAAGCACCTTCTCCACTGTTTGTTCAAAATATCTGCGCACCTTAAATTTCCAGGACATATACCCCCCCCACTGGTGACTATCTAGTGCTATCCAGGAGTTTATTCAGTTTTTTCTTAAACATCAGCAAAAAGAGGCAAGAAGAAAGAAAAATCCACGTATATATCTATGGGGTGAACTAGCACACGTAAAGTATTGCAAATAAGAAATCGGCATGATTTCTAGACAGATGGCAGAGCTGAGAAATAAGAACACACGAGGTGGCTCAGCAGCACAGACCTAGGGTCCCAGACACTTGGGAGGCCCGGTTGGGAAGGTCACTTGAGTTTAGGCTCATGCAAGGACCTTGACTGTACAATAAAGTAAGAGTGTGAGGAAAACCTGTCTACAGTGCATTGTTTAGCCATGGCTGCACCACCCTAAATGCCCCTTTCTAGTCTAAAAGGCTCAACTGATCTTGAATACAGTACAGACAAGTTTTAAAAAGTCAGTTATAACCAAACGCATCAATCTTGTTCAGTATTCTACTACAACAGAGCTCCAACAGGTGCGTCACGTCCTTTATCTCCATTAGTCACTCTGCATCTTTGCTGATAGCAAGGACAAGATGCGCAACACTCACACCCACATGCATCCCTGGCACCAGCAGAACTGAGCCCAAGACCTTGGATCTGACCCTCTCCTTCAGTTACATCTGCAGACACACACACAAATGCACACATACATGCAAGCACACACCACACACACACATACACACGCGCACACACACGCATGCACACACCACACACACACACACAGTTTTGAAAGAGGGTCTTGCTGAATTGCCCAGGCTGGCCTGAAACTTGCTATCCTCCCACCTCGGCAACCCGAACAGCCAGGCTACAGGCATGTGCCACCCCACTGGTCTCCAGTTAATGCACTGGGCTTACACATATTTGAAAGCAGTTAAATGATTTTTATAAAATCAGAGCATGACTACCCCACCATGCACTTCTATTTTTGGTGCTGGGGATGGAACCTGAGGTGTCTTAAGTGGTAAGAATGTGTTCTACCAACTGTGTAACATTCCTAGCTCACTATTCCAAAAATTTTAAGGGGAATATTTTATTGGTATTTATTAGCTATGAGACAAGGTCTCAACTATGTAGCCTCTGGCTGGCCTTTTGCTTCAGTCCCCTGCCGTAGTCTCCTGAGTGCTGGGATCACAACATGTGTTACCATGCCTAGCCCATCTGTTCTATTCAGAGCATTCACCCGTCAGCATGGTACATAAGGAACAAAGCAAGCGCTATAAATAGAAAGACGGCCCAGAGACTGTGGCGTTCCCGCTCTTCCTGTCTCCAGACTGGGACAGAAACTATCCAGGAGGGAACTGCTTTCAACTGAGAATAATTGATTCATCTAGAACCACGCTGTCCTGGAGTCAACCTGAGTAGAATTCCTTCCACAAAGCTGTCTTTCTTGGATGTAGATGCAAGTGAAACTCTTGTAATGAAGAGATGAGAGATTCGATTCTGCTTCAGTGCA
Organism: Ellobius talpinus; assembly: GCA_001685095.1. Taxonomy (NCBI): domain Eukaryota; kingdom Metazoa; phylum Chordata; class Mammalia; order Rodentia; family Cricetidae; genus Ellobius; species Ellobius talpinus. The sequence continues at coordinate 4,546 of LOJH01007333.1, forward strand.
GCAGGGTGATGGCTGACTCAGCTCCAGCTTGGCACAGGGACATTAATGGCATTAACGACTGACAGTGATCTACAGCCGTGAGGGGTGGACTGCTACTTGGATGGTGTCCACTTTTTCACGCCCTTTATCTTGTTTTATTTTCCCATCTCAAGTGGCTACTATGTATCCGCTAACGCTCTTTCTGTAGCACCCCTGCTGGAGACTGTCCTCGGGACTGAAGTGCAGACCTAAATGCTGGCTCTGAAGAACTGTCTCAGCCTTACAAGGTGACAAAAGGAAATGGGGAGGTTTTTTTTAATGGATGGCACTGGTCACATTGTTTCAATTTTTTTTCTAGGGGATCACTTAGAAATGCCTCCATGCTGTTGAGATTCTCAACTCCCTCCAAATCCTTTATCCGTTCAGCACAGATAACTAGGTGTGAGCTGCACACCGGTCCACAACAGTGGGTCTTAACCTTCCTACTGCCGCAACCCCCACCGTAACATTATTTTCCTTGCTACCGTAACATTATTTTCCTTGCTACTTTGCAACTATAATCTTGCTACTGGTATGAATCTTAAATACCTGTTTTTCCCAATGGTCTTAGGCAACCCCGTAAAAGGGTCATTCAGCCCCTTCAGAACTCTACAGGGACACTGTTGGCCCACAGCTTACATTGAGGAGAAGCATACTGGGTAGGGCCTATAGCACACGCAGTGAGGTCCCCACTGAAGTGCCTCTTAAAACTTCTTGGTTGTTTCAAAAAAAAAAACCCTTTTATTCTTTTTTTAAAATATTTTTTTAAGTTTCATGCATGAGTGTTTTGTCTGTATATACCTCTGTGCACCAGGTGCTTACCAGTGTCCATGGAGCCAGAAGAGGGCATCAGACCCCCTAGAACTGGAGGGACTGATGGTTGTGAGCTGCCATATGGGTGCTGGAAAGTTAGCCTGGGTTCCCTGGAAGAGCAGTCATTCCTCCAGCCCCTTAAAAAACTTTTTTCTTGGCTTTTTGAGACAGGATTTCATGTAGCTTAGGCTGGCCCCAAACCAACTCTGTGGTAGAGGCTGGCCTTGGTCCTGATCCTCCTGACTCCACCTCTTTGGTCAGAGGATTATGAACTTGGGCTGCCATGCCTGGCTAAATTACATCTTTCAAAACTAATGGTAAAGGGCTGGGAAGGTGGCTCATTCAGGAACATGCGAGCTTAGGATTTGGATTCAGAACCTCAATAACTGTGTAAAAGCGGAACATGATGGTCTGCCTCTGTAATTCTAGCTTTGGGCAAGTGGAGACCGGAGCTTACTGGCCAGCTGGTCTCGTGCAGTCAGGAAGCTCCAGATCCAGAGAGAAGGCCTGTCTCAAACAGTAAGGTGGTTCACAACAGAAGGGTCTTAACAGTGACCTGTCCCCACACTACACATACATACAACACACCACACACAAAAATAAAACAAAAATTAACAAAATTAAGAGCAACAGAAAGGAAAACTAACCTTCTGATATTGCAGTACTTTATCACCCCAGGGAAGGATGTACACGCAAGAGCTCTGGAGATACACTAAGGGTTGGTTATCCATCTGATCGAGCCTTTGCTGTATGCCAGCTGCTGGACCATGCTTTTTCAAACACAATGACGAAAGTGAAATATTCTAGCAACATGGAATATCCAGTAGATGTTATAAGTACGACTGATTGTGATAAAATGTGGTTCCAGAGTTAGAACAGGGCTGGAGAGATGGTTTAGCACGTGTGTGCTCCTCCTGCAGACAACTGGAATAAATTCACGGCACCCATCATCAGGCGGCTCCAGCTACAGGATCTGATGACTCTGGCCTCAGTGCTCACATGCACACACCCCTGGCCCCTGACACACATAATAAGAATAAATCTCAAAATAAGAGCTACAATGGCTGGTGTGAACAAATAGAACTATGAACACAAGGAACAAATGGCAGGGAGACAGGGCTACTCCACCTCAGAGAAACTGGGTGTGGTGCCACAGCCCTGTAATCCTAGCACTCGGGAATCTGAGGCCAGCCTGCTCTATAGGGAGTTCCAGGCCAGCTTGGCCTATATAATGAGATTAATTTACATAAGCTCAGGACAAGAGGGACTGCAGGGACCACACCTAACCATCCAACACTTGAAAAACAACTTTATGTTTTAAAATATTAGTTTATGTGTATGGGTGTTTTACCTGCACGTGCCCTTGGAGACCAAAAGAGGGTATTGGAACCTTTGGAACTGTAGTTCCCAGGTACCTGTGAGCTGCCGTGTGGGGGCTGGGAACCAAACCTGGATCCTCTCCAGGAGTAGTATTTCTTAACTTCTGAACTTCCTGTCTTGTCAACCCCAATATTTACTTACTTTTTATTTTATATATGAATGCTGTGCTTGTGTGTATGCATGTGCACTATATGTCTGCTGCCCAGAGGCTAGAAGAGGGCGCTGGAGCCTCTGGAACTGAATTCCAGGTGGTTGTCAGCTTCTGCGTTAGTGTTGGGAACTGAACTTGGGTCTTCTGTAAGAGCAGCCAGTGCTCTTAACCATTGAGCCATCTCTCCAGCCCCTGCCATTTGTTTTATTAGCTCCTTTATTGGACAGCATGGGTGTACATAGTGACAGTAATATGTAAACAAAAGAATGATGAACAGTTTATATTAATAGCTGGGATTCTTGGAACATGTCATTAATTTCACCCAGTCCCATTCCCCTTGAAGTTTCTGGATCCATTTGTTTTGTAACCCTCTTTTGTGACTGTGTCAAATAAGGACATATGCATGTCAGGTCTGCATGGGGTGTGTTTCTCCTGCTGAAACCTCTATGGGAGGTAGTTCTTAAAAAAGGTGGTGGCACATGCCTTTAATCCCAGCACCCAAGGCAAAGGCAGGTGGATCTCTGTGAGTTTGAAGCCAGCCTGGTCTACAGAATGAGTTTCAGGACAGCCAGAACTACACAGAAACCCTGTCTCAAAAAACAAAAATCAAAAACAACAACAAAAAGCAAACATTTGGAGTTACTTAAAGCAAGAGAAATATTTGGCTATTTATTGGCTTGTTCATTTCTTGTACATAACTCCTCAGGGAGTATTTGCTCTTTGAACTTTCTTTCCCTTTCAAATACACACTTGTTTTTCAGTAACATAAAATTAGGAAGGGGAGGCTGGGTATGGTGGTGCCCGCCTATAAGTCACAGCACTGGGGAGCCTGGAAGCAGCCTGTGCTAACAAGACCCTGTCTCAAAACAAACACAGAAAAACGTTAAAGGGCTCAAAAACCATCGGCTAGGACTATTATATACTAATAATAAGAAAAAACTGAAATAAAATCCTTGAGACTAGCTTTCTAAATATAATCATTAAAAAAATGGAGCTGGAGGCAGTAGCTGACACCTACCTATAACTTAGGAGGCTAAGGCACTGTGAATTTGAGACCAGGTCAGGCTGGGGACAGAGTGAGACACTGTTCAAAAAAGGACTGGGTGTGTGTGTGTGCTGGGTGTGGCAATTTGCAACTTGGGAAGCTAATTCCAACACTTGGGAGTCTACAGCGGAGGATTCTGAGTTTGAGGCCAGCCTGGGCTCTATAGGGGGATACAGTGTGTATGCTGCCTGCCATGGTCAGGGCCCTGAGTTCTATTCCTAACACTACAAAACAAGGAAAATCGTGTAAGAATTAGGCACAAGAGTAGAAATGGAGTTGCAGATTCAAGGCTAAAGCAGGATTGGAAATAAAGAAATGGGAGTCCTAGGTACGTGCTGCTGAGGAACACACAGTCTCTCTTTGGGATTTCTGTTCTAGGCTAGAGGAAGCATCTGTAGCCATTGCCCGTCTGCCACATACTTCCTCAGGCTGCCAAGCTGTGTCGGATTTAGTAAAGCAACTTTCTGTAGGAACACCCAAAGTACCGAAAACCCCTCTTTTGGTTGAGGAGCTACAAACAGAGTGGAAGACAGCCTGAATAGATGATTAAAGATGTTAGCTATAGTCTCTTCAACACACACTGGTCATGTGCCATGGGACAGAAGTCTGCCACAGCAGCCAGATGTTAACTATTGTGTCAAACAGTACAGTTAAGGTGACAGAAGCCAACTGTGATGGCACATGCCTGCAATCCCTGCACTTGGGAAAGTAAAGCAACTGGATGTCACTTATTCAAGGCCAAGGCCAGCTTGAGCTACCTAGCAAGACTTTGGCTAAATAAATAAGCAACTGAAAATAAAGCCTTTAATCTTAGCATTCCAGAGGTAGAGTCAGGCGCCTCTGTAAGTTCAAGATTAACCTGGTCTATAGAGTGAGTTCCAGAACAGCCAGGGCTACATAATGAGACCCTAATAATAATATTTTTAAAGAATCAAAGTAGTGCACTTAGGTGAAGACTCCCACAATACACACAGAGAGAATTCAAGTTGTCCTCTGGAGTAAACACACCTTTAGCATGTTGGTTACCCCACTGGCTAAACTACTGCTTAAAACTTTAATAATAATAAATATATCAAAGAAAATATGTAACTCAGTTCCAAATGATGGACTGTTCACTAGAGAGAACACATAAGAGATCAGGAAGAGGAAGTAAGAGCAAGCTGTCAGTCTGCCAGCTGTTCTCACGCGCCTTTCCTGCTCCGTCGGCTGCATAACCAGCACTCATGTTTCAGTCCTTCGAAGCCTAAGAGGGCTTGGCTCTCTCTCCACACGATAACCACAGCAGCAGCCAGTGAAGGCTGCTCTGGCCTAGAGGGCAGAGGGCTGGCCTGACTGGAGGTCCCCTGCCAGGGGGTGACCGTGGGGGCAGCTGGCAGACTGTTACTTCTTCTCTTCAGAAGCAGTGTTCCTTTACTTGAGTTCAGGAGGACACGGCTGGGGTGGCTGCTTCTGTCCTTCCCAAGTAGGGGAGAGGAAAGCAGTGTTACATGGCTCTTCAATGGGTGTCTGTTTCCTTCACAGAAATCGAGACAATGAAACTGGCCCGTTCTGTCTTCAGCAAACTACACGAGATTTGCTGCAGCTGGGTTAAGGACTTCCCTCTGCGCAGGAGGCCTCAGATTTATTATGAAACGTCAATCCATGCCATCAAAAACATGCGAAGGAAAATGGAGGACAAGCATGTCTGCATCCCTGACTTTAATATGCTCTTCAACCTGGAGGTAAAGGGCATTCTGGGAGCTGGTGCAACATGGTCCGTCACTCGCCGGACGGAGGGAGGTGGACTGCATTAGAAAATAGGACTGTTTTGTTATTTTGAGTAAGTTCAGATCATTCCAAACCGGGAACATTATGTTATTTTTAATAGGCTCACATGGTTCAAAATTGGGAGAGTAAAAACCTCTTCTGGACAGCCAGCCAGTTCCTATCCAGGAAAGCAAGGGAAGTTACCAGTCTCTTTGGAAGTTTCTAAAGCATTTTATTAGCAACCAAAGAAAACCATTATATTGAAATACAGTTTTTTAAAAGGAGAATATTTCTGTAGTAAAGTCAAGTGACTTAGTGGATTCTCAGAACAACACCATGTTGCTGAAGCAACAAAAAACACAACATAAAAGAATAAATTTAAGGCTGAGACAACTTGAGTACACGTGATTTTCTTTTTAAAATCTGGGTCTCTGAGGTAGGAAGTAGTTGGAATTACATTCCACAAGTCTCTGTGACTGACAGATTAGACCCATATGAGCCGTGTCAGCTTAATAACCACGTTCTTGCTGTCATCTCCTTTTCTAGTAAGCGCATTATGCTAATGCAAACAAAGGTGGGCTTGCTTCCTCTGCCTGTCACTCACCCTTTCTTTCTTCTAAGTCTATAACTTGAAAATTGTAGTGTAGTAATTTATACCCAGCATAATATTTCCTTCACGTAGCTACTAACTTTAAACTTCATGGACTGCCAAGGGCTAAAGAGCAATGCAGGTTAGCAGTTGGGGCTTAGAAAGACAGCAGCCGGTTTTCTTTGTTTCCAGTGCTGTGTCTGTGCAAATGTAATCCAAAGGCTACCTCCTAAACAGTCCCCATAAACTACACCTACTTGAAGGATGTTATTCAGGATGTTGACCTGGCTGATTTTCATTTGTCTCCAAATGTGAAAACCAGGCAGAGGCCTATCTCGGAAGGAGGCACCTTGATGCACCAAAGCAGGGACTGAAGCCTACTGAGCTATGATTATTTAGTGTAACAAATTCTCATACCCTTGATCTGATAACTTTATTTCATTTAAAATTCTTCATCACAACAGAAATACAGCAAAGTCTTAAGTATGTGTTTGATAAGTGTTTCAACATTATTAATAAAAATAAATCAGAAATGATCTAAAAATCATTAAAGGAAATGTATTTCAATCTATTCGAGACAATGTCTTTGAATGACACTTAAGTGACATGCAGAAATGTTAATGTCATAGAGCAGGACATAAAATTTCATATATAGTGTGATCCTTACTTTAAAAATGCAGAGTCAGCCGGGTGGTGGCGGCGCACGCCTTTAATCCCAGCACTCGGGAGGCAGAGGAAGGAGGATCTCTGTGGTCTACAAGAGCTAGTAGTTCCAGGGCAGGCTCCAAAAGCTACAGAGAAACCCAGTATCAAAAAATCAAAAATAAAAATAAAAAAAAATGCAGAGCCAGGTGTGGTGGTGTACATCTGTAACCCAGGACTTCAGAGGCTGAGGCAGGGGAATAGCTACAAGGCAAGACCCTGTGTCAGAAACCAAAGCATGCTCTCACACACACCCTCCCCAGATGTAGAACGTTTATCTCACATACCCAAAGTCCTAATAAACACCATCACCAAAGCAAAACCCAGCCACAAATGTATAGATACAGGGTTATCTATGATAGTGGGGTCACAGTGACATTCGTTTTCTTTATTTTTTTATTAATTTAATAAATTATTATTTTTTGCTTTAAGAAACTACACTGCTTTAAAAGAAAGTGTGTGCAGTAAAACACACAGCATCACACATGCTGAGACCCACGACCAACGTGACAGCCCTGACTTTACAATCCCTTCGCCAAGACCCCTCCTGGCTGCTGTTTCTTCTGATGTTATACTGAGTTGCTGGGAATTGTGTACTACTTAATCCAGATATAAATTCTAAGTGTCAGGATTTATTTTTACACAATTCTGCTTCGTCATTCTTCGATGGTACCATAGACTGTTTTGCTTGAAATGCAAGACACACTAGAGGTAGTGCCTGTAAGTGACAGGACGTCACCATTTCTGAGTGTTACCACTGTTCTCAGGACAGCTAGATGCAGTGCTTCTGCTAGAGCCGTTTCCAAAGCAAGAGACACAGGTGTGAAGGTGGACAGGCGAATGAGGCATCCACTCAGCACATCTGCGTCCAACCTGGGCTACATGACACTGCAGCAAAAATAAATAGGTAAAAACAAAACAAAACAAAAATAACAAGAAAACAAACAAACAAAATAAAAAACCTAAAGCAAGCAAGCAAGCAAGCAAAAACATCCCCCAAAGAAAAGATTGGTTCAGAATGAGAGAACCCAGACTCCCAAGGAAAAAAAATGTAAAGATTCCCAAATGAAGCCATTAGCTACCGCTGCCTCAAGGGAACTTAGTAACCATGAAACTTGAGCGACTCACAGATTACCAACAGAGCTAAGACTCAAACATCCGAGCTGAAAATGAAGAGAGCGGCCAACTATTTGGCACTTGGAGAGTAAACTCAAGACACAACAGATGGTAGAAGGGCCACTGCTGGCAGCCGGCCTTTCTGAGAAATGAGACGCTGAAGTTTAGATTGGAGCTGAAGCAAAGGTGCCAGCCACACAGGGCACTTGGGCATCTGATACGTAGTTCGAGATTGGCTAACAAGTTTAGAGACTTATTTATGGTAGGAACTCAATGTGACCAGGAGCGGTGTGGGATGTCTTTATCTCCATGTAATTTAGATACCCTGCACACAACTGGTCTTGTGCTGGAAAGCCAATTATTTTTTATTGTTCTCTGGTATTTTGAAAAAAGTACTCAATCCGGAACAGCTTTTGCTCACTTTTTCTCATGCCTTCTTTCCTTTTCCTCCTCCCAACCTCTAACTATGGTTTTGAAGCAAATGCATGTGGGTGTTTCCATGGTACACAAGTTTCACAGGGAGGGTCCTCCGCCTGCACTACTGGGCATGATGTGTTCCAGGGCGCTGTGTGTAAACAGGTGCCCTAGCAGCACAGCTTGCGGCAGCTCATCAGGCGTGTCAGCAAAGGGAAACATTAGTCTCCTTATCTGAATGACACAGTAGAGGATGGACATTTCCAGGGCATCGGCTCATTTGGATGGTACTGGGCCCCATTTCTTAACTGCTTTGTGTCTTTATTGACAGGACCAGGAGGAACAAGCTTACTTTGCAGTGTTTGATGGCCACGGGGGAGTGGACGCTGCCATTTATGCCTCCGTTCACCTACATGTTAACTTAGTGCGCCAGGAGATGTTCCCCCATGATCCTGCTGAGGCTCTCTGCCGGGCCTTCCGTGTCACGGATGAGCGGTTTGTGCAGAAGGCAGCCAGGGAGGTATGCCCACGTCCTTGTGAACACCAGCTAGAAGTGCACCAGCTGAGTTCAATCCAGTCTCTGTGGTTGAAGGGCACTTTGGCCTTTTCTCTTTCTGGGTACATATTATCTAAATTGTATACACACACACACACACACACACACACACACACACACTTTGGCCTTTTCTCTTTCTGGGTACACATTATCTAAACTGTATGTATACACACACACACACACACACACACACACTCGAGCTACCTTGTTGGACTCTGCTCAATTCTAAACTCAGATCCCTCCTGAGGAATAATTTTGTGGGACACAATGAAACACTGTAAAGTAAACTCATTCTGTGGCTGTCTGGCCCCTTTCTAGAATTGCTGCTGGATTTGGCAGGTGAGTATTGCTTCTTTTTTCCCTACTACCTGTTAGCTTCGAGCCTGGACCTGGTGAACTGAAAACAATAGTTTTACAAAGGAAACAAAAACTGGGATGACTTCCATCCATTCCTTCTGCATGAGCAGGCAGTGGTCACTGTGTATCTGTCTCCAGGGAACATTTCCGATGGAGAGCTCGGAGAGTCCTTAGATGATCCTACAACCGATTTCTTCTTAATAGGAAGAAAAGACAGAACTCATGTCCTATATTGCTAAGGCTGGTCAGACCTAAGCACTTTACTTGGAATGGAATTGAGGGGTTCTATATTAAAGTCTAAAAGTAAAACAAACAAAACCCCATATGTATATCATGCTCTGCAATGAAACAATTACCTACAGTACTCCATGTTGGACTTTTAGCTGGGGGGCCAAGAGAAAAAGGCACTGTTTTTACTTTTCAAAATAATTATATATTAAGATATGTACAAGTTAACACTTCTACCACATGACTCAAACGTGAACTTTTAAAATGAAAAGACCAGAAAATTATTTGATCCCATTTCCCTGATCTTACAATTATGCTGCAAAGCAATAGTGAGGCTTAAAATTAATGAAAGAAGAATCCAGAACTATTTGGCAACAAGCAAGAGAAGTATCTACCTTGAGCCCTAAGCTTGGTTTAAGACACAAATTACTATAGTACCAACTAGGATCCACATGTAGAGCTAGGGCTGCACAACAAGACCCCAGCGGACTCGGCCCTTTCCTCAGCCCTGCCTCTGTGGAGGGACACGGTGAGCCTTGGGGGCAGGGGCGGCCTGTATTCAGCAGTGTGAGCACTGGTTGGTCATTTTGTCTTTTTCCTAATCTTATGTGCTGTTTCCTACGTCCCGACTGTGCTTCCCTCGCTTGCTCTGTCAGTGGTGCCATCTCCGTCCTGTCAGAGTTCTCCACATAATTCAGGGTCCTCTCAGAAGTCCCTTCTCTCCTTCTTGTTGCCTCCATGTGCTCCTTACTGCTGGGGAGTAGCTATTCCTGTTGTGAGCAGCCCTCCCCCCTCCTGTTCTCTCCAGGGCATATGCACTGAAGTGTCTTTATCCTGTGTTCCAGAGGGCTGAGCTTTTCAACATTCTGTGTGGGAAGACATTTTATTGGTGGGTGAGGATTTATAACAAACTTTTCCTATATAGGGAAAAAGAGAAGTTGTTTTTCTCATTGGATAGAAGAAGCCCTTCACCACCCTGACGCACTCGTTCTAATTTGGGCCAGGTCCTTAGTAACAGACTCATGCTCATTTGGTGGTGACTCATGTCAAATGGAGATGTCATTTTAGTATAGCAGGATCAAGAGCTTTAAGTTCTGTGGTAGCTATTGCAGTGAAACCCCAGGCTGTTAGTTCTCTATGCAGTGTTTCCAATCAAAGCTCCCTAAAAATACTGCGGGGAAGATTGTTCTGGTTTTTGTTTTTAAAGGTATATAAGCATCTTCCTGAGTATATGCTGTCTTGGCTCCATGACATCCAGAGACTGGGGACATTTCTTTTGTACTAAGAAAATACTTTGTGTACACACACACAAACACACACAACAACTACATCACCTCACTGACAACCCAGTAGATCAGAAACAAATAGGACTAAGGCTGCCTGGGAGTGATTGTGCGCGCCTTTAATCCCAGCACTTGGGAGGCAGAGGCAGGTGGATCTCTGTTGTGCTTGAGGCCAGCCTGGTCTACAGAGTGAGTTCTAGGACAGGCAGAGCTATTTCACAGAGAAACCCTGTCTTGATATACAAACAGCAGAGGGGGGAGGGGGAGAGAAAGAAAGCGACACAAGGAAGGAAGGAAGGGTGGCAGCACATGCCTTTAGTCCCAGCACTTGGGAGGCAGAGGCAAAAGATTCTCCATGAGTTCCAGGCTAGCCACAGTGACAGTCAGACCTAGTCTTAAAAGAAAGGGGGCGATGGTGGTGGAATGGATTTAACAGTGAACCAGGAAGAACAAAGACTTAAAGTGTTTGCACAGTAGATTACCAGTCCTTGGACAAGTCACAAAATATGCCATGTTTTTAAACACACATTCGTGTATTGTGTGTGTGTGTGTGTGCGGTGCGTGTATGCCACAGTATGCATGTGGAGGGAAGGACAACTTCAGGAGATGGTTTATGTCCACCATATTGAGAGTCAGAGGTTGAACTACGGTCATCAGGTTTTGCAGTGCCTTTACCCTCTGACCTTCTCACCTGATCCAGTTTTTAAATTAATTAGCTAATTTATATTTTATGAGTATGTTTTTTTGCCTATATGTATATCTGTGCACCACATGCATGCAGTGCCCATGAAGGCCAGAAGAGGGCATTAGATCTCTTGGAACTGAGTTACACATGGTTGTGGCTATTGCCATATGGGGTGTGAATCTAACCTGGGTCCTCTGGAAGAGAAGCCAGCGCTCTTAATCACTGAGCCGTCTCTCTCCAGCTGCAAGCCCAGTTATTAAAAAATCTATACTTAAAACAAACCTGATAATCATTCCTGTCCAGTGTATCACAGATCAAGTGGATTTATGTATATAAATGCACATAAAGTTCTCTGAGTCAGGAATGGTGGTATACATGTTTAATCTCAGCAGAAGCAGGTAGACCTGTGTAATTTTGAGGCCGGTCTGGTCTATATAGCAAGTTCCAGGCTGTTAGAGCTACACAGTGACTTTATTTCAAAAATAAAACAAAACTGAAGCTCCTCCCCAACTAGTGACCAAAAGTAGTTTATTGTTTTGACGGTATTTTTTAGCTATAAAGCTGTTATTTTTAGCAAAATTAATGCATGTTCACTTCAGGAAGTATTAAAAATACAAATAAAAAGATTTAAAATTCCAAATAAAATGTTCTGAGAAACATGAATTTGTAATATGAAACAAATTACTAATTGTCTCTCAAATGCAGCTTGTATGAATTATAAATTGCTTCTCAATGAGAATTTGGTGTTTTTTATTTTCTTTGACTATGGTCTTAAATTATTTTCAGAGCTTACGATGTGGGACGACAGGAGTAGTGACTTTTATCAGAGGCAACATGCTCCACGTGGCTTGGGTGGGCGATTCCCAGGTTATGCTTGTAAGAAAGGGTCAAGCTGTCGAGCTAATGAAGCCACACAAGCCAGACAGAGAGGTATGTATGGTCCATTCTACTGAAGCATGTCCTAGAGGCAGTTCTGCAGTTATTAGGATTCCTTATTATTATTGCCTTTAACCTCAGCAACTATACCATGCCCCTAAAGGAGAAATACAGAAAGCCTCTTCACAGAGAATGATGGGCAGTATATCTATTTACTGTAAAGTGGATGAATAAATCCTGAATCCAATTATTTGCTTTTTATTGCACTGCTCTAGGATGAAAAGCAGCGAATTGAGGCCCTCGGAGGTTGTGTAGTTTGGTTTGGTGCCTGGAGGGTGAATGGAAGTCTATCAGTATCCAGAGCTATAGGTAGGAAAAAAACATTAATTTTGTTTCTCCAAAATCTTCTACCTCTCTGCCATGTGTTAACTTTGATATGAAGGAACTTGAGATGCTAACTTATCTGCTCAGAGTGCTTATTACTGTTTAAGGTAACAGCTGGATGCTTTTTAATGATTTAAGTACACCTGGCTATTTATACATTCAAATATGTGTGTGCGTATGTATATATAATCTCAAGGAATGTTCAGTTCTATTCTTTTGATAGAGGCCTCCAGATTAGTGTACAAACCTACTTGAAACCATACTGCTTGTTCCATTCTACATTTCCAGAAAATGGAAGTCTCTCCAAATTTCATATTGTTTCTATCTTTACCTCTTTCTTTTTTGGTGAATTATAAAATGACATGAGCAGAATTCTTAGAAACAACACACTTTTTATAAAAAACTATTTTCTAAATACAGACTGTATCTTTTTGGAGAGAGGGTGTCTACATAGAGCAGAGTGGACTCTGCCTGGAGAGCTGGTATTAAAGGTGGCCCAGAAAGGACAATTTGTCAGATAATTCTGCGTTCAAGCTCATTTCTTCTTCTTCCTTTCTCCTCATCCATGCCATGGAGCGAATCTAGGGCTCCATGCTGGGCAAGGGCTCCACCTACCCAGGTCCACTCCCGGCCCTGACAAGCTTCCAAAGGAACTGGGCTCCCTAAAACTCAGTCTGTTTAAAAGGGCAAAGCGGCTATAAAAAGGCTCAACAATGATGGGAAAAATTATAGGTGTGACTTCAGGAATTGGCTGTGTCTGCCTTTGTCAGCTTCCCAGCGTTCGTTCTTCTTCAACACAGACTCAAATGGAAGCCTACAGAATCCACTCAGTGTTGCTCATGTCTGTGTGTTTAGGGCTGACTGCTTGGGATCGCCAGCTTTTGAAAAATAAATGTGTGTTTCATGGGTAGATAAGCAGATATGCATGCATACCACAACCCTTAAATTTTACCTCCCCAAACAAGTAACTGGACATAGAGCTAGCATACACAAAGTCCATATCTAATTACCAAATTTAGTTTATCGTTACCAAAGATTCCAGAACAAGGAAACCTAAAAGATTTGGTTTAGTTTCATCAGTTGTTTAAGTTCTTCCCACTCTCTGAAAAGGTGCTGCTGGCCAGCTGTGACATGCCCCAGATATGAGCACCAGGAGCTGAACGAGAAATAGAGAGCTAAATGAGTACAAATACCTAATGAAGAATAGTTTTACCCCACAATGAGGGAGCTATTAGGTACTCTGGAACAAGGCCAAAAGGGGGAAAATCTTGAGCTTAAAATACACTTTTGTTTTTTGTTTTGTTTTTCGAGACAGGGTTGTTCAGTATCTATGGAGCAAGTGCTGAAACTCGCTCTGTAGACCAGGCTGCCTCTGCCTCCCAAGTGCTGGGATTAAAGGTGTGTGCCCCACCACCCGGCAAACCTAAAATACACTCATATATATATATATATATATATATACACAATTATTTTTGACAACTAGAGCTGCTTAAGACCTCTTCATCTTCCTTTGGACTGTATTTGCCAGGAGATAAGAAAAAGTAGATGCTGGCCCTGATAAAGAGAGCACAAGGTAAAACCAGAGCAGAGTAGGAATGTCCTCGAGTAACTGACAACCTAAGATGAAATAAGGTCAACATCACAGATAAAATGACTTTTCAGTTGGATAGGGTGACATACTACATTTAGGGAGGGAAACCCCAGGGAGAGAAATAGTTTTAGAAATAGCAATGAGTACAGGCAAGAGCAGATGGTGGAGTGGTCAATTAGAAGTGTTCCTGCCAGCCTGTGATGGGCTTCAGATTTGACCTTAAGTATTCTGGACTTCCTAGGTGAATAAGCACAGGGACCACACAAGCAGGTGTGTCTTTTCAAGCACTTGCAGTGACGGCGTGGAATACAGATGAGTGTAGAAAAGCTCAGCTGGGGGACCAAGTAGAAGGCTGTGGGTGCACTGCTGGAGACGAGGACATCTAAAAAGGGAGACACGGGGGAGGGCGGACTGTTGAGACAGATGATAGCATGTAAGGACAAACCAACTTCCAGGTTTCCGACTTGTGAGTAGGAAGACTCACAAGTCGGAATATTTTGTAATAAAGCAGTAGCAGCTGGCAGGGGGTGAGTTCAGTTGGACATATTTTCAGTTCTAGGTACTGATGGGATGTCTTAGAAGAGATTTTGAACGTACTTGGAATTACAGATCTGGAGTTTAGCTGAAAGTTGAGCTGGAGCAAGGATTTAGTAACTCATTCCATTTTGGCAACAACATTTCATCTCTCATGTGTGCACCCACACATGTTGAAAACTATAGGCATGAGTAACACTGCCCAGAAAACATATACTGTGTAAAGATGAAGCCCAGGACTTAAGGATAACTAACACAGTGGCCACACAGTCTAGGTTTGGATCTTGGCTCTGCCACTATATAGGCTACTGATCTTGGAAAGTTAATGTCTTGGTACTGGGAAAGTACAAGCCCCAGTTCCTGATTCATGTGTGAGGTGGCAGAATATGTACCACATTAAGAGCTGAGCCTAGCACATTCTTAGCCACAATGGTTGTACTATTAGATCAAGGAACAAACCAGGAAAAGAGGGTTTCTAGACTTGGGTAGTCAGGGGTGCAGAGGTCCTATGAGAGATGGGTTAAAAAAAATAAATGGAATTATGGACTGGAGAGACGGCTTAGCACTTGTTGCTCTTGCAGAGGTTTGATTCCCAGCACCCACAGGATAGCCCATGCCCATCTGTTGATTCCAGTTCCAGGAGATCTGATGCCTTCTTCTAACATGTTCCAGCACCAGGCACACACGTGGTGAACATACATACCCAGATATTTGTGCATGTAAATACATTTTTAAAGAAATGAAATTTTAAAAGGAAATAATTGGTAGTATCTGAGAGAAATGTTTTAAGTTGGTGTAAGAATATACTAATTAAGATATAGAAAGATGGACATGGTGGCACATGCCTGTAATTCCTGTACTTGGGAGGCTGATAGGACTGGGAGTTAGTGTCAGCTAATCTAGGCTACATATTACAGTGTTAAAAAAAAAAGTAGAATTGAATATATTTGTAGAAAGAGAGTAAGTAGGACCCGGGCGGTAGAGGCACATGCCCTTAATCCCAGCAATCAGGAGGCACAGGCAAGCGGATCTCTGGGAGTTCAAGGCTAGCCTGGTCTACAAGAGCTAGCTCCAGGACAGGCTCCAAAGCTACAGAGAAACCCTGTCTCAAAAAGCCAAAAAAAAAAAAGAAAAAAGAAAAAAAAGAAAAAAGAAAGGAGTAAGTAAGTAGAAGAGCATTGAAAATGAGTCCTTTGCCTGAGCTCCAGAGAGATGGGAACAAAATAACTGACTCTGGTAGGGTAGAGAGGTCAACTCTACCTACCCCCAACGCCAAAAGTAGTGGTGGTGGGGACTATGGGCTTTTCCTTTGGTTTTGTTTGTAGAAAAATTGAGGAAATTCAAGTCTTACAATTTTCTTTTAAGAAATTAACGAATCTACCAAGATCTAGTTTAACTGGCTTAAGGAGTCGATGAATAAGGAGGATTTGGGGGCTCACAGGACAGGAGAAGGGGCAAAGGGACAGTTCAGCTCCACTTCCAGCTTCTCCACTGCCTCACCCCAGAGGCCCTTCATTTATGAGCCAAAGCCGACAGAGGCATGTACGTTTTCTAGCATATGGACAGAGGAGGCTGAAAACAACAGGATGCTGCCATCTCTACCAGGAGATGGGTATTTGTGCCCTCCTACCAAATTTGGGGGCGAAATGCCATGAATTTGACTCTCAACACTGGAGCACTGAAAAGCCAGAGTTCTGGCACTGTTTCCTCTGTGCAAATCTTGTATGTTCTGTTCTAAAGCAACAGTTGTGCCAATCTTCTCATTGTTAGCACTAACAAGATTTTTCTGGAATAGTGTAACTCAGATCACATTTATTTTTAGAGGCAGAGTTCAGAAAATAGTATTTCTATCAGGTAGAATAGGGAAAGGAAGTAAAGTGGACTGGTGAGGGTACTGCTCTTACCTTTAGAAGTTAGGATGAGCTTCACCAGTCTCTTGGGCCATCACAGTAAGAAATGAAGTCAAAGCCATGTTTTTAAGAGGTAAGAGTGGTGATGCACACTTACAATTCCAGCTGCTGGGAGGTGGAGGCAAGAGACATTCAGGGGCAGCCTTGGCTACAAAGCAAGCTGGAGTCCAGCATGGGCTATGTGCATGAGACCTTGGCTAAAATAAAAAACAACAACAACAAAAAACAAGTAGGCAAGATAGTGGATTAGAGTTATCCAAGTGAGAACAGGCATGAAGCTGGGAATATGTAAGGTCAAAAGCCCGTTTCTTACTTATAAATACATTAACCTAAATAATTATATCCGGTAAATATCTAGCTATTCAACATGCTGGATACAGCATATAGCCCACGCTATTTGTAGCTTATCCACAGGACTCCTATTGAATTGTTTTGAGGCTATCTGACATGTCTGACACCAGATACTAGACCACCGTCCTAGCCTCCTTTCTGCTGTGGTGATAAAATGTCCTGACCAGATCTAGTTTAGCTCACAATTCTGGGTTACAGTCCATCACGGTCAAAACCACAGCAGTATGAACTTAAAACAGCAGCTCACATCATATCCAGAGTCAAGAAGAAAGGCAAGTAAATGTATAAATGTGTCAAGGACTTAGCTGGCTTTGTCAGTCCAGGACCTAAACCAGGGGATAGTACCACCCACAGTGGGCTGAGTCCTTTCACTTCAATTAACCCAATTTAAAAAAAATCCCTCCTAGTCATAGGCATGCCTACAGAGCAGCCTGATCCAGGCAGTCCTTCACCAATGCCAGCTAACCTTCACAGCCTATCTTCTCTCTGGGGTAGTGGAAGGTGGTAACTAATGAGAGCTGTGTATACAACAAATGGGGGAGCTGGCAGTCCGACACCAGTGCTGTTGTCCTAAACACTAAGTTATAGGGTGCTACTTCACTACCGTTTGGTGGCTAAGGACAACAGCTGGCTCTCTTCCAAGTGTCTAAAGAAAAATAACAGAATAAAACAATGCAGGAATCTGGTAAGGTCTGTACCTTCAAGTTCCGAAATCACTCTAGAGGATGGGTGATCTCAGCAGCTGTAAGAGAAATCTGTGGGCTCCAGGCCTCTAGTGTGTTGGACATCACTTCCTAACTCTGCCTTGTGTCTGCAAGTCAGGGGTGAGCAGTCAACAAAGGTGGTCATCTCCGAAGACAAGACATTTACTGTGGGCTTCCTGTCTCTTCTCCAGCCATTAAATAAAAGAGCATCAAAGGGAAGCCGAGTGCACCAGAAACCAAGTAGTCTATATTGTAGCTCTTTGTGTGGGACTGTGGATAAGGCCCACACGTTTCCCTAGCTTTAGGGAGTCACACTTGGTTTTTAAGTCTCTTGTAACTCAAACCTTTCTCCATGTTCACAACATGAACCTACTTAATAATTTTTAGAGGAGTGATAGAAAATTCTTTTATGAGAAAAATAGCCAGAACTCAGCCCACCCCCATGTTGTCAAGTTGCAATTAAACCAAGTCTAATCGCCAGTAAGACAACAATTCTACTGAACCAACAGTTCTCCTGTGCATGAGTGATATTTGCAGTACAGCAACAAAGCCTAAACCATAGCCAGAGGCACAAGGTCGAGACTATACAGGAATTGCAGAATTGAGCCCTGCAACTTGTAGTTTTTAAACTGGGATTAAAGTATAAGCAACATCAAAGTAACATAGAATTCAAGTGTTTCAATTACAATTTTTAAATAAAAATTTCCCACTAAATTACAACTAATCCTAGCATTAACCATAGGCATTCTAAACATTAAGTGAGCTACACTTGTCTTCTGATGACTTTCCCTTCTAATTCCCACAGGAGATGCTGAACATAAGCCATATATCTGTGGAGATGCAGATTCTGCCTCAACTGTTTTGGATGGGACTGAAGACTACCTCATTCTGGCCTGTGATGGCTTCTATGATACCGTGAACCCTGATGAGGCAGTGAAGGTTGTGTCTGACCATTTGAAAGAGAATAATGGAGACAGCAGCATGGTTGCCCACAAATTAGTAGCATCAGCTCGTGATGCAGGGTCAAGTGATAACATCACTGTTATTGTGGTATTCCTGAGGGACATGAACAAAGCTGTAAATGTTAGTGAGGACTCAGAGTGGACAGACAACTCTTTTCAAGGAGGGCAAGAAGATGGTGGGGATGATAAGGAAAATCATGGAGAGTGCAAACGCCCTTGGCCTCAGCACCAGTGCTCAGCACCAGCCGATCTAGGCTATGAGGGGCGTGTGGATTCATTCACTGATAGAACTAGCCTGAGCCCAGGGCCCCAAATCAACGTGCTGGAAGACCCAGACTACCTAGATCTCACACAGATAGAAGCAAGCAAACCTCACAGTTCCCAGTTTTTGCCACCAGTTGAGATGATTGGTCCTGGTGCACCAAAGAAAGCAGATCTTAATGAGCTAATAATGGAGGAAAAATCAGTCAAGTCATCATTGCCTGAACGGAGTGGTGCTGGAGAGTTTCTGGCTTCTCTTAATTTGGGTTCAACAGGGCAACAGATATGCAGAATGGAGAGCTTGTCTCCTGTCTGTTCTGGGTTGGAAAATGAACAGTTCAAATCCCTGGGGAAAACAGCGTCTAGATTGTATCATTTACACCACCACTACTCCAAAAGGCACCGTGGATTCAGGTTTAATCCAAAGTTTTATTCATTTCTTGCTGCTCAAGAGCCTTCTCACAAAATAGGCATTAGCCTCTCCTCACTTACTCGAAGTGGGAAGAGAAACAAGATGTTAAGAAGTTCTTTGCCATGGAGGGAAAATAGTTGGGAAGGATATGGCAGAAACATAAAGATTAGAAAGCGTAACGATATTCCATGCCCAGACCTTCCCTGGAGCTATAAAATATAAGACTTTTCTTCAATGTAGGTTAGCTAGCTCTCTCAAAACACAACTCTCAGAGTAGAAACAAGGTAGACATTTCTAAAGTACATGTGCTTCATTATGAATCCATTAATGGCTCAATCCTTAAATGTACATAGATCTCTAGGAAACTCAAAATAGTGTTTTCCATCTTAAAAACAAAAGTATTGGCGGTTTCACTAGCAAAACCATACAACTGGTCCCTGTGATGTGTCTACACCTACATACAGTCCACCATCCCTTCATGTCACTAGTGGAAGCTTGGAAGTTATTCTAGTCAGGATATACGGTATGGAAATTGCAGGTATCTGGTCTGATGTGCCTAACCTAAAGGAAACAGTGCAGAATTAAATTGTTTGGGTGAGTGAAAGACTAAAAGCCTCACGGGTCTTAACTGCTGATAGTGAACTAGTACCAAAGTGTGATCTTCTCAGACTTGAAGGCAGTATGCAGTAAGATAATGTATTCATTGTTTCATAGAAAATGAAAGGCAACTATGAATATTTTTAATGAAACTATTTCACAGGGTTTTAGTTATTTGAAAGTTTCATAACCTGTTATGGTGCTTTTGGTGGAATTTTGTTACTCATTTTAGGAGACCCCTGTTGGCTGGCTGCCACCTGTGATGCTGCTCTTCACAGGACCATCATCTCAGGAATAAACGTGGTGAAGAGATGATGGCAGGTATGACAGAAGACTCAAATGCCATTTAAAGGAGTTGTGAAAATAGCACTTCTCTATTTTCTGCTTTTTAAGAAGTTTACAAACAGCAAAGGCATATATTACTATAATATAAAACGTAGTTTGAGTAATGAAAACATGACAGTTTTAACTTCTCTAAAATGGTTTTCCCCAAGGGAATGAAGTAACTGGTATGAAGGAGACTGAGTGTGAACCCAGAGGCCATGTACATGCACAGGACAATGCAAATTACCGAGGGCCAGGGCTGCTTAGTTCTAAGTGGAAGACGAGCCAGAGCCCAGCCACCTGATTCAGACCACACAGACAGGTCATGTGCTTCTCATTTCAGTACTTAGTCTACAGTTTTAAATCATCTACTTTTTGCCATTTCTACAGTTTCAAACCAGAAACATGTCTTCACCTAAAGACAGCAAATACACTTATCAGATTTGTGCAGTGAGGCAGCCTGGTTTATCTCAGTCATGAATGTTTCCATGTTCCCCACCCCATCATCCATGGGCTATCTGGGCCATCAGGCAGGAGTAGCCTAGCTGGACCCATTGCTCACACAGTGGAGGCACAGCCACTCCACATAACACGCCGCATTCTCCAACCCATAGAGCACTAAGATCCTCAATGTCAGACATGGATGATTTGAGCATATCACAGGTACCAGCAGAGTTACATCACACCATTAGACCAAAACCTGGCTGTTCTTCAGCAATGGTTAAACTGTTAACCTACAGCTTTTATTTTTCAACTTTGAGTCTAAGTGAAGATTTTCAGTATTTGTTTTCTGTTGACCGTGGAGTCATTTATTCTTCCCTCCAGTCTCGTGACACACTGCTGAGAAGGAATAAATGTGGCTCCACCTCAACAGGATTAGGATTTCATCATCTTTCTGATGCCTGCCCCATAAATGGACCTCACTCATGTCTGTCATTTTTTGAAGCCTAGATCTTGCTGACAACCCATCAGGTACAGGGCTAGTTTCAAACCAAATTTCTAAAGAAACAAGAAAACAGAGGCAGCAGAACATAGGTGTACATGCCCCAAACAGCTAAGTACATTTAGAAGAATTTTGGTGGTTATCTTTTGGTAATGTTTTTGATCAGAATAAGGAGAAAAGAAGAAAAAAATGAGGTGATAGGCTTTTTTATTGGTGGAGTAAAAATGGGTGGATGAAACTGGGGCAAACAGACCCACTTTTGAAAGGTCTGATCTGTAGGTCTGAATACACAGCAGTGTTAACTCCATTTCTCATGTCATTAGCTCTCTAGAAAATAGAGAAAAGTACTTCTAGTGTGGTCAAGTTAATAAACCAATACTGTAAAAACTAACTCTTCATCTCTTCACAATGTGTGTATTTATAAGGTAGTTAGGTACCATTTGTACGGTAAGTCCTTTAACATAACATTCTATAATATTAAAGTAGTGGTTATCGGCCTGATATATGCTGCTGTTGGTTCTATAAACCAGACGAGAAGCAGTGCTTTGTGAAATGCAGTGTTAAACCTTAATGCCACTGGTGATAGGAAGTAGTTCCCTTCAGTTCAGATCCTCTGCCCTCATTTGCTGCTTGCTAATGTAAGCAATAAGTAACCCTCTAACTAATGGTATCTATACATTTCTGTAACTTATATTTAATGATGGTGTATCTGGTGATTGTAAAAATATTAGACAGATATAAAAGTATCTATACAATATATATTCACTGTAAATGCTGAGGTATAGTCTGTGAATTATGTGTTTTGTACCTCTATTTCATTGTGCAGTTTAGTGGTGGTGAAAGTTCAACACTCGATCCTTAAAGAGTGGCAGTGTCCCCTTTTCAGTTACCATGATCTGCATCAACTTGTTTGCTTGCTAAACCAGTTTCGTTACAGTAGGAAATAGCAAAACAAATATAGACAAGAAAGTGTAGTACTGATAGGAAAGTAGACTTCGAGTCACCAACTGAGGGTACCACTCCTTGTACATTCACTGTGAGTTGCAAAGGGCATCAGTCCCTAATTTCAAAGGTTTCCTTTTTCACTATTTTTTAGATATGTACATTGGGAAAGCTATCTGAAGTTGGCAACATTACAGCACCAAATATTGGAGCTATTGATTCTATTTATGTCTGTACAACAGAGGTCAAACAGAAAAAAAGCATGTATATACTTTTTCTTTACCTACAAGTGCCATCCATTGTCCTTGAAGTAATACAATTAGAGTCATGTTGCATTTAATTTAAGTAGGAGGCACCTTGAAAGCAACATCTTTTCAAAGGACAATGTCAGCAATGTCAACACTAAGTCTAACCCTGACCACATTTATAGTGGTACAGCATCAACACTGCATTTTCATGACCACCACACTTCATTGCTAGAACACTGTGCCAGTAAGAAGTGCAACATCCAAGGGGCAGACGGAAGGATGCAGTCCAGTGTTGCAGATAAGCCGCTGCTTCAGGAACTTCCTCCCCATCAAAGGCTTGCTGGGCTTTTGTGAGAAAAAGATCTAAATTATTTTAATTTTTAAACTTAATTTGCTTACTCAATGAGCTTTTCACCTAAGGCTACAAAAGAGGATACTACAGTTTTGTTCAAATCTTTGTTTGGGAAAACTTTTCTTTGGATCACAAATTACTAAAAGATTTGTTTTCACCTTTCAAAATCAGGATAAAAGACAAAACCCCCCACTCTTCTTGTTCTGATCTATGAAAAGATGGTTTTTTTCTTCAAAACAAATGATAGCCAGTATTATAGAAGTCAGACAAATAGAAGCGACCGGAAAAATGCCGTTGCATCCTTCAGCAGCATTTTATCTATTCAAATCTATTTATTCTACTAATTGGAAACATGAGTGAGGGCAGGGAATTCCGCTGATACAGCAGCCACTCTTGAAAAGGAAATACTTTAATTATCTTAGATGTATTAGATAATGCAGATACATCATTGTAATCTCTCTAGGTGCTCTTTGGTGAGAGACAAGCTTTCTCTTATTCATGACATTTCTCTGGAAAGAATTCTCTCTGGAGTGAAGTGAGTGAAGTCACGATTTACAAACCCGCTCTACAGATCACTTTTGAGTTGAGTTGTAATCATAAGTGATCTTTCATGTTTTATTTATTAAAACCGTTTATTCAGGTAAGGAATATGTTGAAATTTTGCCAATATCTTAATAAAACTCAGCAATTAAAAAAAGTTATTTGTCTTATTCATAAAGTATTAAGTTGAGTTACTCAGTGCTTAAACTAGACAGATCCTTCAGCCTTAAATAAAACCCTCACAATCTTCAGGGGGCTTTGAAAAATCTTTTATTTCTATGTAGCATTGGCTGTCCTGGAACTTACTATGCTGACCAGGCTAGCCTCAAACTTGGAGATCTGCCTGCCTCTGGCTCCCAAGTGCTGGGTGTTGCAAGGAGACTGCTTGTTTGTCCCAGCTGCCCAGAACCGAAATAATCACATAGAAACCATATTCATTAAAACACTGCTTGGCCCATTAGCTCTAGTTTCTTATTGGTTAATTCTTACATCTCAATTTAACCCATTTCTATTAATCCGTGTATCACCACGTGGCAGTAGCTTACCAGGTAAAATTCCCAGTGGCTGTCTCCGGCAGACACATGGCATCTCTCCAACTCTGCACTTTTTTTCCAGCATTCAGTTCCGTTTCCTTGCCTACCTAAGTTCTGCCCTATCAACAGGCCAAGGCAGTTTCTTTATTNAAAACACTGCTTGGCCCATTAGCTCTAGTTTCTTATTGGTTAATTCTTACATCTCAATTTAACCCATTTCTATTAATCCGTGTATCACCACGTGGCAGTAGCTTACCAGGTAAAATTCCCAGTGGCTGTCTCCGGCAGACACATGGCATCTCTCCAACTCTGCACTTTTTTTCCAGCATTCAGTTCCGTTTCCTTGCCTACCTAAGTTCTGCCCTATCAACAGGCCAAGGCAGTTTCTTTATTCATTAATGCTAATCACAGCACACAGAGGGGACTCCCACATCACCTCACCTTTTCTGTTTAAATAACAAGGAAGGGCTAAACTAGCAGGGTGACCAGGAACTGGGCAGCAGAACGAACAACTGGCCTGCTCCTCTTACACTGGGTAAAGTGTGCATGCCAATACTGGAGATGGATGTTTTCTTATGAACATGGAAAGCTGCAAATCGTGATGCTCTAACTATTACCATCCACCCACCCAACAAAAAACAGCAGAGAGAAAGAGAGAGGTTTCTTCTTGTGCTTCCCACTGGTTTAACTGGGATAAGAAAAGGGGACCAGTAGAAGAGACAGTAAGAAGGGTGGAGCCTGCCCTGAGCTAAGCAGAGATTCCTCATATCTTCCAGTGATGTTATTCTTAGATCTTTGTACCCAACTGCCTAAGCTTTCCTCCATGTCACTGAGTTTCCATCTTGAAAGGAAAGAAATAAGGGAGTGGCGGCTCTAAGCCTTTCTGAAGGGTTTTGTCTAGAGGAATAGTCACAGAAAGGAGAATGTATTGAGAGAAGTGAACTCAACTATGCAGGGCATATACATCTAAAGCAAAGCAGTGGTTCTCAGCCCGTGGGTCTCAACCCCCAACCAAAAGGTCATCGGAAAACACAGATACGGACATTATGATTCATAAAAGTAGCAAAACTACAGTTATGAGGTAGCAACTGAGTAATTTTATGGTTGGGGTACCACAACATGAGGAACCGTATTAAAGGGTCACCGCATTAGGAAGGTTGAGAACCACTGAAAGGGATGAACCCAATTAACACACTATGACCCCTCTTTACCAGCAAGGCTTATTTCACTGTCACAACCATCTTAAATTTCCTAATCTCTCTGTCATTTAGGCCATAGCATTACTTAAGAAAAAAGTTCTGAAAGAAAGATGTATTTAAAAGGGCTTGCTTTGCAGGGATGATAAAGAACATCTTGATTAATAATTATTGGTGTTTGAAAAAATCCTAAAATTTGATAATTAAGACGAACATGTCTTTCTGAAGTAACAGCATGCCATATATTATAATTAGTCTAAGGGAATCACTAGTATAACAATTATTTGAATTAAGACTTTAATAGGTCGGGCGGTGGTGGCGCATGCCTTTAATCCCAGCACTTGGGAGGCAGAGGCAG
>LOJH01007334.1:5345-20307 GCA_001685095.1 Ellobius talpinus
TGGGAATGGAAGAGGGTCACCATCATCTCAGATATGAGGAACAGCTTACTTTTTTGCCAGATTTCTTAATTCCACCTGTGACCAGGGGTCCCTTCCCCGCGGCCTTGGCTTTTAGCTCCTCAAGTTTCTTCTGCTCCTCTTTTTGTTCCTGCTTGAAAGCCTTATCTTCCTCGTCCATTTCCTTGGCCTGCTTCTTGGGCTGTTTCAGGGGCTTCTTTTTGCCACCTTCCCGGCCGGACATGGCGCCTCCAGACCCCAAAACGGCATTTTTAATACACTTGCCACACACTAAGTTGGAGCTATGGCTGCTTTCTGAAGTATTTTGTATAGCGGGTGACACAAATGGAAGCCACAGTCCTTGTCATCTTATCCTGGAGAGGAGGCGAGGCCCAAGAAGTTTAGTACAGCTGAGAGGGAATGTATAGGAGAAGGAATCTGAAGGGTCACATGTGAGTTGTAGGTGTGCGTGTGTGCGTGTGCATGTGTGTGTGTGTGTGTGTATGTTCCACTACCTCCTCCAGGAAGCTCTGTAGACACTCCAGTCCTAAGCCATCTTGGGGGCTGGGCTTGGAGCCCAGGAAGACCTCGCCCAGCCAAAGAGGAAGGGGAGGCTTGGGTATGGCACTCTCAGCCTGTTAGTCCCCACACCAAGTCCAGGGTCAGTGTGTTGTCAGCCTCGCCTCGTGGGTTTCAGGACCACTGGGTAGACAGCGCTCGTGTTTGTTGCCAGATTTTCAAGTTGCTAAGCTCAGGAGTTTGCATTTGGTCTGGGCAGCCTGGAGCCAGTGACATTTCTCACAGGGCAGGTGGAAATTTGAGCAGGCTGATAGAGCAGTGGTATTTTAGCACAAATTCTCTGTGCTGTGTAGAGAGATCCTGGAGATGGAGGAGGGAGGCCAGAGGGATGATGCATCGGTAGGCATCACCAGAGAGGTCCCAGGGTCTCGTCGCTGTGGTTTGGAAGGAAGGAGAAAGGCACAGGGAGCTGGAGAGCATTGCCATCTCTGGGTAAGGGGTGCACCTGCTCCCCTCCCCTGAAATCGCTGTGTGGACCTGATCCGGTGATTTGTCATTGACACCAACTGCTTCTGACTTGTTTAAATCCTAGATGATGGTGTCCACCGAACCTTGATAGATGGTTGACAACTGAGTGGGCATTTCAGCCTGGTTAGCCAGATGAGCAGCCAGCCATCTTGGATCTGCTGGTGTCTCTTCTTGTTTAGCCAAGTGTACTCTAGGTTCTAAGCACATAAAAGTGCCTGAGACCCCTCATCTACTAAGGGATTGTACAGTGTGGGAGACTGCAGAGTGGATGTAAGAGCAACAAGAGCTGCTTCAATTGGCTGTTTTAATATTCCATTCAGTGCTACGAGACAGGCCATGTTACCATCATGATACAGATGAGGAAACCAAGGCCTTCCTATGCTGTCCTGGTTCCAGGCCCAGCTGCCCCTAGCCTGCCTGCCTACCTGCCTGCCAGCCTGCTATCCATCCTTCTACCCTCCCTCCTTCCCTCCCTACTTCCGTCTTTCTTCATTCCTTCTTCCTTCCCTTCTCTCCAGCCCTATTTATTGGTTTTTTTGAGACAGGGTTTCTCTGTGTAACAGCTCTAGCTGTCCTGGAACTCACTCTGTAGACCAAGCTGGCCCAGAACTCACAGAGATCCTCCTGCTTCTGCCTCCCAAGTGCTGGGATTAAATGCGTGCACCACCACTGCCTGGCTTAAGGTTTATTATTTTATGTGTGAGAGTGTTCAGAAGAGAATGTCAGGAGTTTTGGTGGTTTTGAGCCACAGTGTGTGCCGGGAACCAAAACTGGGTCTTCTGCGAGAAGATCTTAACTGCTGAGCTACCTCTCCAGCTCCCTTCTAGCCTTTTTTTATCATGCCATTCATTCTGTGGACATCTACTATTTACCATGAAATAAACCTACTAGGTACATCCACCAGAGTCTTCTACTTCAATGGGGGAGGCTGGAGAAGTGGCATGTCTGAGATTCTGGGTGAACTAGAGATAAGCACAGAATTGGGGTGACGCCTGCCACTCTGACCCAGGTGGGCCTCCTTGCCTTTATTTATTGTGCTTCCTCCTGCATCCACATTGATTCTGCGGTCTCTGACTTCCCTGTGGTCGATTTCAGTCCTCTAATCCTGTTTTGGTCCAAAGCAGTGGCCAAAGCCTGAGCAGTTGCCATCCCTGGCCTTGCCTGAGTGTCTATGGAAAATGTAGGCAGTGCCTGGCATGGTTGGAGGGTGAGAGGCGTGTTGGCTGCTGTTATGTGGTTATTTTTATTAACATGGGTAGTTGATGGTTGGCTGTCCATGTAACCTACCAGCTGGCCTGGGAGGCATGCACTAGCCCTTATGAGACTAGAGACTGCTTGCTATATTGGAGTCCTTAGCCCAAAGCCTGCAGGCTCAGGGACCAGCCCAGTTAAACCCCAGCCTGGTGAGAACTTCAGTCCTGTGCTTCTGGCCTCAGAGTTCTTCTTACCACGCTGTGGGTCGCTGGCAGCTGTTCCCCCTGGCCTTGACTCTGAACTTCTGCTTAAACTGCTCCCTGAAGCTTCCTCTTCATGTGCTGAACTCATCAGGCTGAACCATTATCTGACTGTCCACTATTATAGTGGTCTTACATATAAAAAAATTAGGGGATTATATTTGCCAGAGGAACCATCTTTACCTTCAAATACAACCTTGTGGCTAGGCTCTCAGCAGGCACCCTCCAGGACCACAGTGGCTTAGGTAGTTGGACCTTGGCTAAAGTGTTATTGTAGTGTGAGACTGTGTTCAAGTTGTGGAAGATACCTTTGCCTGTACCGGCTCCCCTGGTGCAGATGGATCTTAACCAGCTTCCAGTTAGCACTAAGCCAGGTTTCCTGGCACTTGTGAATGGCAGATAGAGAGTTCAGGTCTGTCTGGCTTGTGTTATGCTATGGCTCAGGGTTTTTCTGCTTGAGGCTTTGACTTCGCTAGGCTTTCTCTGATTTTACATGTGCAGGCTCCTATGTTGTAGTTGGTATTCAAAGACCCAGGCAGAGCATGTGTGCACCCAGCCTCTGGTGCAGAGGCTGAACTGATAGGGTCAAACTCTAGAATTTCTCCCTGTGCCACATGGGTTTGTTTTTATTGGTCCTCTGCACCTCTTTTAACTGCCTGGTGACCTCATGTAGGTTCAGGGTACAGGTTGCTATGGAGACAAAATGCCTTTGAGCTCCTGATCTTGCTGCCTCCACTTCCCAAGTACTAGGATTAAAGGGTGTGTGCTATCACACCAGCTTCTTTTGAGGTGTGTGTGTGTTTGTGTGTGTGTGTGTGTGTGTATGTGTGTAGATTAAAGACAGTCCCTTCCGCCTTTCCATGAATTCCAGGGATTCAAGGATTGAACTTGGTTCCCAGGGCTTGTGCCGAAAGCACCTTTGCATGCTGAAGCGTCTCTCTGGCCATTCACTGGGGAGGATCTCTGTTGTGAGCCTTCTCGGTGTGTAGCCTTCAGAAAACCCCTATGGTGACGTCTCACTCAGGCCCAAGCACCTTCCTGTACGTGTTGTGTCAGTGGTTGTTTCTGGCTGTCCTGTGACTGAGGTGACAGCTTTGGGCTCGAGTTGTGCACTGATGGTCCTGGGATGGTGGTTGTCGGGAAACTGCATGGTTGATTGTGTACCTACTCCTGGAGCTCCCATTAGTCACAAGTGTCCCTTTCCTGCTGCCAGGGGGTACCCACAATCTTGATCTCTAATTGTGTCAACCCAACCCTAGATCCGTTTCCTCCTGTTGCAGATAAAGAAAGCAAAGCTCAGAGAGAGAATGGTAACTTTGGTAACTGACTCAGGGGCCCCAGCAAGGCACTGGTAGTTACCATGAGCTCCAGGCCCATCCCACTCAAAAGCTCCTGCCAGTTGAATTCTGCTGGGTTATTTTATAGATGAGAAAACTGAAGCCAAATGGTCCCTGTGTAGTTCAGCCACAGTGGTTGAGAGAGTTTGGGCGTAGTGTAGAAGGTAGAAGTTTGTATTTTGGGTCAGGTTGTTGAAATTAAAAGCTCTTGGGCTGGAGGGAACTGCAGCATGGTTTTAGAAAGACTCCTGCTAGCCTGGAAGCATTGGCAGCATGGACGTTAGCCTCCACCAATAGGACCCGTGTCTCAGCAGCAGGACAGGTCTTTCTGCAGGAATACCAGCACCCCAGGCTTCTGGAGTGACAAGAAGGCCAGTGGCAAGTTGACCCTTCATGGCAGTCCCTGCTGGGAGTTGTGCTGGTTGTGTTGGTTGGTAAGTGCTGCAGGGTTCCATTGTCTATCACACTCCAAGCCTTGGACACTTGGTGTTATAGGTGGCTTTGGTCACACCCAGTTGTGTATTCTTACTCTGTTTGCTCAGTTTGTTTATTCTCCTTGGGAGGGAAATGGTACCCTTGCTTGGTTGCAAGTACTTCAGCAGTGTTCCATTGTCCCTGTCATGTGGTGTGGCTCCATAGGTGTTTCTTGAATGACTGAATTGTCTATTTGCCCTTTATGTTTTGAACAGCTTCCCTATTTGAGGGTGAACCATGTGAGACTGCCATTTTTGGGTAGGTAAAAATTAGTATCAGTTTTTGTAACGTGAGGGCCTGCTCTTGGGGTTTCTGTCCTGCCCAGTTCCCACAGCCAGCAAGTCCCAAAGAAAATCACACACAGAGTCTGCATTAAATATAAACTGATTAGCCCATTAGCTCAGGCTTCTTATTAACTCTTATAACTTATATTAACCCATTATCCTTATATATGTTAGCCACATGGCTCGGTACCTTTCTCAGCGGGGGTAGATCACATCTTGCTTCTTCTGTGGTCTGGGAAGGAATGGGCTTCCTCCTTCCCAGCATTCTCCTGTTCTCATCGCCCCGCCTCTANTTAGCTCAGGCTTCTTATTAACTCTTATAACTTATATTAACCCATTATCCTTATATATGTTAGCCACATGGCTCGGTACCTTTCTCAGCGGGGGTAGATCACATCTTGCTTCTTCTGTGGTCTGGGAAGGAATGGGCTTCCTCCTTCCCAGCATTCTCCTGTTCTCATCGCCCCGCCTCTACTTCTTGTCTGGCTGTCCCACCTATACTTACTTCCTGCCTGGCCAATCGGCGTTTATTTAAAACATGATTGACAGAATACAGACAATTCTCCTGCACCAAGTTTTTGTCATAATATGTGTTATATCCTAATACAGAGAGAATACATGGGCAAGAGAGCAGGGCGATTTGAGTGGGAGACCCAGCAGTGTGTAGTGTTCCTTGGATCTGTGCCTTCTCTTAAACCTGCTTTCAGAAGGCTAAACCAGCCATCAGAGTCAAGAGCTTGACAGGAATGGAGGGTCTGAACAGGTCTGTCCCCAAGGTCATATCAGCTCACTCTTGATACCAAAGACCCACAGTGTGACCTTGGTGAGACTCACCAGTGATCCTGATAAAGCCAGTGGGTGCTGAGCACTTGGCCTGAAGTTACAGGAGAATCCGAGCATCTGTTCATGGAGTCTGGGACTGATGCAAGCCATCTTGATTACTGAGTCCAAGGATGTGAGGGCATGTGCTGGAGGCAGAGAGCTAGGGATGAGGTCCTTGTCTCTCTCTGCCTTGTCTCTAAAATGGTGAGAATAAAACAAGGTATTCTCGCTGGTGTGATAGTGCATGCCTTTGATCTCAGTACTTGGGAGACAGATGCAAGAGGATCTCTGAATTCCAGGCCAACCTGGGCTACATAATGAGACTGACTCAAAAACAAACAAACAAACAAGCAAACCAAAAAGCAATAATAAAAAACCTCCCCCAAAACCCAACAACAAAAAAGCAGCTATTTCTGTTTGGGTCTGTAGCTCAGTGGGAGCGCACTTGTCTAGGGTAAGTGCTCTGGGCTCCGACCCCAGCATTGCCAGAAGAGGGGAAAACTACTTCCAGTGGGTTTGTGAGGATTAAAGTCAGCGTGTGTGCATGCACTTCTCTCTTGATGTTCAGCTGACTCTTAGGAGGCAGGCTGCAAACCTCACCAGCCCTGATCATGCAGCTGTGCTCCATGAATGAACTATCTGAAATGGGGCTTTTGTTCCAGGTGATAATACAAGCCACTCTGGGAAAATGGATTTTTTTTTAATCTTCTGAGCATGAGGGACCAAGCTTGTGTGTCAGCTATCCCTGGTACCTGGAGACTTTGAAGGGGCCAAGGCATGATGCTTGTCAGTGCTCCTTGTCCATACTGTATTTTTCAGCCCATTTTTTTCTCCTCTGAAGGTGGCAAGTTTTCATAGTCACTTTTGGCTTCTTCTCACTGATGCTGCATTTGTGAAAATTGCCACGGACTCACCAGACTTAACTGCATCAGGAGCTTACTATTTTGTTTGAGGACGTATGCCTGATATTTTATTTTGTTTTTTCAGACAGCCTTACTATGTAGCTCTGGAACTTGCTGTGTAGACTAGGCTGGCCTTGGACTCGTAGAGATTTCACCTGGGATTAAAGGCATGCCCCTGCCATTCCATGTGTCTGATTTTAAAAAAAAGTTTTATTTTTGCACCTCTGTGTGTCCTTGCCATGTATGTCTTAGAGCCAAAAGAAGGCATCCGATTTCCTGGAGTTGGAGTTATAGGTGGCCATGAGCTGCCTGACATGGGTGCTGGGAACTGAACTCGGGGCCTCTGAGTTAGTAACTCTGCCGAGGGGAGCTGTGTTTCCGCCCCCACATGTGTTTGATATTAAAGCAGGTAGTGCTGGGACTCAGGTATGTAAGAAGGAAGCCGATAAAGGGAAATGAGATGAGGAATGGAGGGAGCCTCATGTCAGTGTTGGGGAACCCCCCTCCACATCTGCATCCTCTGAGACTGCCATGGACCGGTGCACCGCCTCATTCCCAAGCTCAGCTTTCCCACCTGTAGGTGAGAGCAGAGGATTAACTAAGAGTTATTGTTTACAGCCCTGTCTCAGGCTTCACGTGTGGGTCATTTGTAATGCAGATTGTCACGTTGGGCTGGTTCTAAGAATCCCTGGACTAAGAAATCCTGTAAATCTCCAGGGCAGGTTAAGGCAGGGAGTGCCCTGCAGTCAGGCGCCAGCATTTGCTCCTAGGCCTCTTTCTTCCCCAGTATTGCTTCCAGGCCCATTGTGCAAGGGGAGCACCAGCCTGCGAGCCTCTGCGTCATTACCACACCTCTGTTTGCAGATATGGAAATGGAGTCTTGAAAGGTTATGAGATGCCTTGTATAAGATTGAATGGCTAGTACAAGAGCAGAGGTGTCCTTAACGTAAAATGTGTGTACATGTATGCTTTATATAATGTTTAGGTCCGTAAGCTTATCTACTTGGGCATTTTTCGTGGTGAAAACATTCAAATCCCTTCTCCCCCACTCCCCAGGATTTCTCTGTGTAGCTCTGGTTGTCCTGGAACTCACCAGACTGGCCTCAAGAGACCACCTGCCTCCGCTTGAGTACTGGGATTAAAGGCGTGCGCCACCACACCCAGTTCAAAATTCCTCAAGTTTTGTTTTGCTTTGTTCTTGAGACAGGGACTTGGCAGAGTCTTAGGTAGACCAAGCTGATCTCAGAACTCCTTGTAGTCAAAGATGACCGTAAATTTCTGAACTTCCACTTGGAATCGCAGGCACATGCCTGGTTTTATGTGGTGCTGGAATTCAACACAGGGCTACCAACTGAGCCACATCCCCAACCCCAGAAGAAATAGTTCTTGAAGTCATAGATAATTGGTTGCTAGGCACCCAGGAGGGGTCCTCCCACTATGTTACTAATTGGTAGAATGTAGACATAGAACCAGGGTTGAATCCTCAGATCCTGCATCATTTCTATTAAGCTTTAGTTTGTAAAAATTTTGAGATGGTCTTATGTAGCCCAGAGTGGCTTTGAATTTGCCTGTATCCAGGGATGTCCTTGGCTTCCTGCTCTTCCTCCACCCAATTGCTGGGATTACAGGCGTGTGTCACCATACCCATCTTGGTATGATGAAGTGGATACTTTGTGGGGCTTGGGTCTTATTCTAGCACCACTGAGGAAAGGGATGGGGGAAGAGAGACTGCGATTTCCAAGCCTCAAGGGCTGTACGCTGGGACAGACGTGAGCGAGTCGGCCCTTAGAGTTTTGTATGCAATGCCCTGCTGAGTTCCCAGAAGGCTCCTGTGCTCAAGATCCTTGGTTCTTAGGACCTTCCACTCGGAGTGGTGTAATATTTATAAATTGCTAATAATTGGCAGAGGCAGGACTTGAAGCAGGTACTTTTAACTCTGCTCTCAAATCCTTTGCCTACAACCTCTGTGGAGTCTTAGAATTCAGCTGGTTTTATACAATATGGGGTTTGTCCAGGGACCCAGTCAAAGAAGAAATCCAGTAAACCCAGGTCTCTTTGACCTATGACTCCTGATTTTTACTTGGAAAATGTAGATTACAGAACTGGGGTGCTGGAGAGAGTGGGGGAGGGGTTGCCTAGCGGTGTGTGTGTGTGTGTGTGTGTAATGTCTATTATATAGACTTATGTGGCCGCCAAAGGATAACATAGCAAGCAGTATATTCATGGCAGTCCTGGCAAAGGCAAAGTAATTAGTGTTCTGTCCAAGGGGTCCTGTGGTTAATAGAAGTTTGTAGGTTCCTATATGTCTGTCTGTCTGTCTCTATTCCGCCTGCCCCCTGTTCTCTGAGGAAGTCCCCATGAGTGAAACTGTTGGGCCGAAAGGATAAGCACTTTTCTCCCGTGTTCTTTCTGGTCATGTAGTGAGCAAGTGTTTGCCTAGTGGCCTCAGCCTGGCTGCTGGCCTTTGGGGCCCTGGGAGCTGACCTGCGCCTGTCTGCCTAGAGCAAGCTTAACTTCCTCTATCTGCCTGTCTGCAAGTTGAGATGGCTCCTTTCTGCAGGGTTAGCTGTCATTGTTTCCCGTCCAGCTCCCTGCCCGAGCTGCTGCTTGCTGACTTTCCTTAAAAGTAGTTTCCTTTTTCTGATGGGTGTTGGGGCTTTAACCCAGGGCCCTCTCTCTTATTAAGCATGTGCTCTGCCACTGCGCTGTGCCCTCCAGCCCTGGTCGCAGTCTTTTGTTGTTGTTTTGAGACAGGCTTTCTCTGTGTGGTCCTGGCTGTCCTGGAACTTGCTCTATAGACCAGGCTGGCCTTGAACTCAGAGATCAACCTGCCTCCACCTCCCAAGTGCTGGCTGGGATTAAAGTCAAGCATCACCACCACCTGGCTTGGTCACAGCCTTTTCATCATCTGCTTAGTATGTAACTCTTTGTGGTGATTTCCTCAAAATGTCTCCTGCGTCTGCTACCCCCTTTTCATGGCTGTTTGGGGAGCATTAGGAGGTGTGGCTTTCTAGAGGAAGTCTGTCAGTGGAAGTGAATTTTGAGGTTTTAGATACTCTCCCCACAGTTAGCTCTGTCTCCTGCTTATAGTTCCAGATGTGCAGCTCTCAGCTGCTGCTCCAGCTACCTGCTACCTCTTACCTCTGCTTGGCTGTCATAGACGCTAACCGAGAACCAGAAGCCCAAATAAACCCTTCCTTTTATAAGTTGCCTTGGTTGTGGTGTTTTATCACAGCAATAGAAAAATGACTGAGATACTCTGAGTATTTTTGTGTAAGGGCCTTAGTGTGTAATGTGGATGAATTCATATTGGACTCATGGTCAGTGTAACATCATGGCCTTTGTGTGCTTAGGGGCTAAAGCATTAGCAGTTTTTAAAAATGGGCTACTCAGCAAAGCATGCACAGGCATGAAAATGCACCACAGGAGACTACTAAAGGGACCATTTGTTTACGGGGAGCTACAGCGGGGGCACAGAGCATCATGCATTCATTTTCCAGCTTGTACTTGTGAATTATCTTGAGAGCATCAAGTACAGTCTGCCTTCTTGTCAACAGGTCCAACAAGCAGTGCATACAAATATTTTTGGAGAAAATTGTGTCCATATTGAATGTTCATCTATATAAACATGCTTTAATCATTTCCTAAATAATATAACAACCATGTACAAGTAATTTCTGCTATATTAAGTATTATAACAATCTAGAGTTGATATAAACTGTATATATAGGAGGGGGCCAGGTGTGGTACACAGCTGTAATCCCAGTGCTCAGGAGGAAGAGGCAGGAGGATTTGAGTTCAAGGCCAGCCCTAGTGGTATATCAAGTTCAAGACAAGACTGACCTGCACGAGACTCTGTCTCAAAAAACAAAATCTTACAAAAAGCAGAACCAAAGGGCTCAGTGATTAAGATCACTTACTGCTTTATCAGAGGGAATTGGACAGAGTTCAGATCTCAGATCCACATTGGGTGGTTCACAAATGCCTCTAAGTTCAGTTTTCAAGGATTCAACACCCCCTTCTGGCCTCCATGGATACTGGAGAACACATGCATGGACAGACAGACAGATACAAATAATAAATGAATCTTGAAAAGAAAAACGAGGGTGGATATACTGCTCATGGTCTATGGAGCACCTGGGCTGTGGTCCTTGTGGGGTGTGGCGTGTGGGCTCTGTATTTGTTACTTTGCTGAGATAAAATACTGTGAACAAAAGCAACTTCAGAGGTCTAGGGGTCTACAGTCAGTCAGGGAAGACGTGGCATAGTGGCAGGAGCAGAGAGCTGTCAGAACCTCTTTATCCATACAGGAAGCAGAATGTGTGAACAGCCAATCAGGAGAGGCTGTAAGCTGTCTAAGCCCACCCTGCAGTGACACACTTCCTCCAGCAAGGGTGCATGTCCTAAAAAATAAAATGTTCCACAACCTCCCCAGACAGTGCCACCAGCTGCTGGGGACCAAGTGTTCCACATGGGGGAGGGGAGGGATGTATTGCTAATTCAGATCACCACAGGTGGAGAGGTGGGTGGTTCAGAAACCAAACCCTCTTGGATACCAGAGGACCAACTGTACTGATTTGGGAGTTAAAATTAAGTTTTAAGGCAACTGTGGTGGTACCTGCCTTTAAAACTGTCACCTGGTGGGTGAAGCCGCAGGGTATTAGCTCTCAGGGTCATCCTTGGCTACAGAGTGATTGTGAGAGTAGCCCAGGTGGTGAGAGCCCCAGCCTGGAGAAAAGCAAACAGCGCTGGCTGCAGTAGCAGCACCTGTGATCCTGGCACTTATGGAGCAGAGAAGCATTGCAAATTCCACATAGCCAGACCCTGTCTGTAAATAAATGATCAAAATGT
Source organism: Ellobius talpinus (assembly GCA_001685095.1). NCBI lineage: Eukaryota > Metazoa > Chordata > Mammalia > Rodentia > Cricetidae > Ellobius > Ellobius talpinus. The sequence continues at coordinate 16,514 of LOJH01007334.1, forward strand.
TACCATGTTCTCCAGATTGGAAAGAGCCTGCTGGTAGCGTGTGTCCAGAAGCCTGGCTTATGCATTCCAGGCGGAGGTAGTTACAGTGGCGGTTGTAAAAATAGAATTGGAAACTAGGCATGATACCGCATACTTTTCTAATTCAGTTTTCGGAGGCAATAGGCACGAAGTTGAGACCAGCCTGGGCTACATAGCAAGACCCTGCCTCAAATGCAAGAAGATTTAGAGAACATTTTTCTATGCATTTTGTTTAAAGATTTTTTTAAATACACATTTATTTTGTGTGGGCTGGGGCACAGCATGCATGTAGAGGTCAGAGGGCAACTTGCAGGAATCCATTTTCTCCCTCCACCATATTGTGCCATGACTGGTCAGTCCGCTTGCCAGCAAGTGCGTTTACCTGCTGAGCTATCTCATTGCTCTTTGTTTTGTCTGTATTTTGTTTTTAAGTTAATTTATGTTCATTGGTGTTTTTCCTGCATATATGTCTGTATGAGTGTGTCAGATCCCCTGGAACTGGAGCTACAGGCAACTGTGAGCTTCTTTGTGGGTGCTGGGATTTGAACCCGGGTCCTCTGGAGGAGCAGCTGGTGCTCTTAACTGCTGAGCTATCTCTCCAGCCCTGTCTTGTTTGTTTTTTAGCTGTAGGGTTTATTTTTTGTTTATCCTATGTGTATGTCTGGGATCTGAGTGTGCACCACAACCATACAGGTACCCTCAGAGACCAGAAGAGGGCATTGGGTCCCTGCTGGGCAGCAAGTGCCCTGAACCAGTGAGCCATTGCTCCAGCCCAGTTGTTTTGAGATAGTTTGGCTTATGAAGCTCAGGCTGTCCTGGAATTCTCTGTCTTGTCTCAGCCCCTTCAGTGCTGGGATTGTAGGCCTGGACCACTGTATCTGGCTCTTCCACATACTTTATCTTCTGTGTTGAGGGATAAGCCTAATCCCTATAAGGACTGGACATTTTCCAATGAGGAGTGGGAACCACTTTCTTGTCTTGAGAGGTTTGCATTTCTAACTCTCAGAGTTGGTCTGGCTCCTCTGGGGTCTCCTGGGGATGCTGAGGCCTTGGATATCCCTGATGGTTTTAGACGAAGGCTCCATTCTTGATGTGGCAGAGTGGGCTAGGTGGACTCCCAATGCTCTGTTGTCCCTTCCCCCATGGATTCAGGCTCCATCCCAGCATCGAATCTGGATGTCCAAACAAATGTGGGGGTTGTAATGAAGAATTGTGAGAACCCAAATTGTGCTTTAAGCCAAAACAGCCCTGGCGATTTGGGTGCTCTGAACTAGGAGGTTTGAGGAGAACTTGTAGCCTCACTGTATGGGAGGTCAAAAAGCGTGTAGCGGGATAGAGAGGCGCTGTGTCACTTGCCACTGAGGCAAGGAGGCACCGCTCACCACAGCCCTTGAGACTTCAGTCGGGCATCTGGGACTCAGACATGGTTCCACCGGCTTAGCTGATGGTGCTTGGTGTTTTGGGTCTGGGTGTAAGATAAGCTAGGGAAGAGGAGGGGCAGAGCAACCTGTATCCGTCCACTGCTGCCCCGGACTCCCTCGCTAGACCGCTCAGTCCCTCTGTGGCTTCTCTCTCTTCTCTCTCTCTCTCTTTTTGGTTTTGATTCAGCCTGCTGCTGGAGCGAATTCAGTGTGGTGGGGGACGTGTTTTTCTGCTTGGTCAGCCGCTAGCACAATGCTTGTTGGATTTGTGTTTTCCTAAAGCAGACATATCGTAGAGTGCCCAGTGTAATGCCCAGGTAGATGTACATATGCAGAACATTCGACATACTTGCTGGGAACCTTCCTCAGACCCTGTGTCTGTCCAGATAGTGTAGCTCAGAAATGCCATGGGGTAACTAGGGCATTGTGGCAGGAGCCTGAAGTCCACGTGCTGTACAAGTAACGTTGAACCATACCCTCCTTTCCCCCCACCTCAGTCTGCTCAAGAGTTTTTGGCCCAGTACACTTGTAGGGTGCCTGCTTGCTAAAGCCCCTGGTAAATGCCATGTTGGGGAGTCAGAAGGGGTCCATCATCTTTGCCCTCCTCAGCTCTCAGTTTCCCCATGTGTAATGGGGGTATTGTAATGAATGGGCTTTTTGTTTTGTTTTTCCAAGACAGGGTTTCTTTGTGTGTAGCCCTGGCTATCCTGGAACTAGTCTGTAGTTCAGGCTGGCCTCGACCTTACAGAGATCCACCTGTCTCTGCCTCCTAAGTGCTGGGATTAAAGGCATGTGCCAGCCACCACTGCCCTGTGTTGAATGGACTTTTTGAAGCCCCTTTTTATTTGTCATTTTAATGGTTGTCTTCCTAACGGGACCAGTGGCCATAGTGTCGTTTATTGGTTGCCCTGTGTGCTGTCCCTAGAGTACTGGAGAGTGGAAGTTACAGCGACTGTCTTTTGTTTAATCCCCACTCATCCGTCCCAGCTAGGTGGTGGTATACTAATTTTATAGATGAGAAAATTGAGATTCATGGAATTAAGTAATTTGCTTATTGTCACACCAAGGGTTAATTGTACCATTCAGAATCCCTCCTGGGTTGCCAGTTCATGCTCATCCTAGCCCCTGTTAAGTCTGTCTATGCAACTGCAGTGGCCACATCAAAAACTCTGTTTTAAAAGGGAAGTTCACTCTGGCTTGCTTTCTTGTCTTAAGTGGTTCTTTTGGTTTAGGATTTAGGGATGATGTGTAGGCAGGTGGCTGCCCAGGTACTCTCTAAGCAGCTTGGTATCTACTGCAAGCCTGCTTCCACTGCAGTGCCCTCTTGGGGGCGCTGCTCAGCACAAGCTGGATGAGGCTGGGCTTCTGTCAGCAGCTCCAGGGAGTGGCAGTGGGTGGGGAGGGAGAAGAGCAGAACTGGAGCTGTCAGTATCTCTGACTGCCTGGCTGTCCCAGGGGGAGAGACCTGCCTTAAGGCTCCTATCTACTCCAAGCTTGCTGGCTCAGAGAAACTTGACTGCCATCTCTCCCTACTGGCAGCTGACATTGTGCAAGTCCAGTAACCTCTCAGAGCCTGTGAAAATATGCTTTCTCATTTCCTGGCAATACCCGTGGATCCCTTGCTGAGCCAGAGCCCCCAGGAGTGAAGATGGGAGGCAAATACTGCCTTCCCATGACACATCCTGGCAATGGGGTCCACAGTGTCAGGGACCTCCCTGGTGAAATGTTCTTGGTTTTTTTTGAGGCAGGGTTTCTCTGTGTTAACAGTCCTGGCTGTCCTGGAACTCACTCTGTAGACCACACTGGCCCAACTCACTGAGATCCACCTGCCTCTGCCTCCCTAGTGTTGGGATTAAAGGTGTGTGCCACCACCTGGCAGGTTTTTTTTTTTAAAAAAAAACAACCTTATTTTTATGTGCTTTGGTGTTTTGCCTGCATATATGTATGTCTGTGTAAGGGAGTCAGAAGTCCTGGAACTGGAGTCATATGCAGATGTGAACTGCTATGCGGGCGCTGGGAATTGAGCCTGGGTCCCCTGGAAGGGCAGGCAGCACAGCAGGCAGTGCTCTTAACTGCTGAGCCATCTCTCCATCCCTGCTCTGGTAGATTTTGAAGAGAACGTGAACCACCTGGTCTGGGTCCTCCTTTCCTGAAATGAGTAGCTGGTTCCTGCAGGTCAGTGAGGCAACAGATAACATGCAGACATGGGGGCGTGTGTAAATAGGGTATGAGGGGGCGATGCAGACATGGGGGTGTAGATAGGGTATGAGGGGGGATGCAGACATGGGGTGTAGATAGGGTAGGACAGGGGACAAGAACTTCTGGTTATTTCTAACAAACTTATTTCGAGTTGGA
>LOJH01007334.1:20516-31414 GCA_001685095.1 Ellobius talpinus
GGGGGGGATGCAGACATGGGGTGTAGATAGGGTAGGAGGGGAGATGCAGACATGGGGTGTAGATAGGGTAGGAGGAGAGGATGCTGTAGGCGGCATTTGTTAGCGGACCTTTGGATACAGGTGGCCGATGTAGCCCTGAGCAGGAACAGGACTCCTCATTCATGAGGGGCTGCCAATGTCTACATAGTTCCAGGCCCTGTTAGGAGTCCAGGAGGTGATATTTCTTCCTTTCAAATCTTCACCTTTTGTAGAAGAAATTTTGCACCTTAGGAACTGTCAGATAGGGCTGGGAGACCGGGGAAGACAGGAAGTTTAAAAACTATTTCAAAGTGGGTTTCTCATTTTCTCTCTTAAAGTATTGTAATCTTACAGTTTCTCTGTCAAAAGCAGTACTGATTGTTTTCAGGCAACATAGAAACGTGTAACTGGGAGGGTAAATGTCTTCCCCTCCCTCCCCCTGTTAGGGATACCGTGTGCATGTATATATATGCAACACTTGGGTGCACAGAGCCCTCAGAGCCAGAAGAGGGCGTCAGGATCCCCTGGAACTGGAGTTACAGGCAGTTGTGAACAGTCAGTCATGTGGGTGCTGGGAACTGAACCCTGGTCCTCTACAAGAGCAGCCATCTCTCCTTTCACAACCCTGATGCTACCAGATTGATTTGGGAAGTGTCATGTCAATTACTAATACTCCCAGCAGTGTGTCGGTCTGTGGCTTCCTTGTCCATACTGGGTGTTTCTCTCGGCTTCTAGCTCCCTAAGCAGTAAACTATTCCTTATTTTTCACTTGTAGGCCTTTGGTTGGCAAGATGTATTTTAATCTACTGCATTTATTGGTTTAGTCAACGTTGTTTTCTCACGTTTGAGCTGTGTAGGTGTGTGTGCGCATGCATGTGTGCATGTGTTCCCTGATACCCACTCCTCCCACCCAGACAATATTTCTCTGTATAACAGTCCTTTGAATTCACTTTGTAGACCAGGCTGGGCTTGAATTTACAGAGATCTGCCTGCCTCTGCCTTCCCAGGGCTGGGATTAAAGGTGTGCGCCACCACCGCCCAGCTGCCATATGTGTTATGTGCCTCAAATGAGAGATTTGTGAATGGCAGAGAGCTTCCCAAGTGTACACAGTGGATTATACAGTGCCCTCTGAGTGCCACTGAATGGGGAATTAGAGCGGCCTCATTAGTGGGAATAAAGGCTGAAAGCAAGTGCCATGGGCCTGTCTGCAGTCCCTAGAGTCCTCTGTGATTTCCGTGGCATCGTCCACTATCAACTGTTATGTGAATTCAGTTGAAATTTGATCCATTACAATATGACCAAAGGCCTAATTAGCCAGAAACCTCAGGAAATTCATAAATTAAAGCGTCCATTAGTCACAATGCCCTCCCCTTTGTCTGACTCTCCCGCCACACTTTAGTTCCAGCAAGACTTGGCTAGAGGAACTGCTTTTCTGATGAGCCTCCTTTCTGCCTTGCTGGGGTGGAATTGGGATGGGTTCAAAGCTAGGCTTAGTGCTGCCTAGGTCTTGGTCCCCATTCTATCCCTCAGCCTACCCCTCACCAGTCTCCAGGTGCATATCCTGACTGCTGGCGGAAATCCTGGAGAGGGCCCCATTGACATGAGTGTGGCAGCCCTCCTTGGTACCTCTCTGTCCCACGGCCTGAAGGAGTGATGCCACATGTCGACATACTCACTGCTGAAGTTGCACTGAGGTTCCACGTCAGCAGCTTGCCTTCTCCCAGGATGATTTTTTGTGGTTTTGTTTTGGCTCGTGGATTCCCCGCATCTGAGTGGTTCTGGCCACAGATTCTACTCTTCCCTTTCCCCAAATAGACGATGTTCATTGACCAAGTGGAACAGTTTGAGGTTTTCATGTGGCAAGACAGTCCGAAATGAACTCTGCACAAGAGTCTTGCAGGGAGGGGTGGTTCTGCAGCCTGCCCATGGAGTGGATTTGCAGGTTAGGAGTACCCATGATAAAAAACCTAAGACACTTAACTCCCTCCCTCCTTTTCTTGCTGGGATTGAACCCAGGGCCTTGTGCTAGGCAAGCACTGTACAACTGAGCTCTGAGGCCACTGTTGTTGGAAAGATATTTCTGCATGCCAGTCTCTCTATGAAACCAGAGAGGTGATATTTTGAGTTTGTTTTTGTTTTTAAGTTCCAAGTAGAACAGCTGGCCATGCCTTGGATTTACATCTGGTCTTCTCCTGAAGTTTTTTTTATTAATATCCAGAGTTTGTGTTTTGTTTTTATTGTGCATCTGGGGTTGGAAAGATGATTCAGTGGGTGGAGGAAAGGCACTTGCTGGGCAGGCCTGACCACCTAAAGATGGATCCCTAGAACCCATGTAAAGGTCGGGAGAGGACGGACACTGCAGAGTTGCCCTCTGCCTCTGTGTATACACCCCCTCCACAATAAAGCAAGCAGCACTGATAACATCGCACAGTGTTAGCTTTTAAGTACAAAGACATCTGGAGATGGTGCTGGTGACTGTCAGCCATCACGTCTGCTCCTGTGTCCATCCACTTCCTGCCTTTAGCAGGAATGAGCTAGGTTCCTTTCCCTGAAGAGGAGAATTCTCTAGCATGATTCCTTTGGTGGTAAGAGTGGTGAGTTGTTGCCTTTTGTACATCACAAGAGCTTGCGTGTGTCTCCCAGTACCAGCGGCCATACCCATTCTCTCAAGTTAGCACCGGTGCTCACCAGAGAGCTTCCAGGCTAATGGTCATTCTGCATGGCGTCGTTCACCTTGATGAATGAAAGCAAGGTGAACAGAAGAGCCAAGTGCCCATCTTGGTCCTTTAGGAAGGGCTGACAGACTTACAATCCAAGGACACTGTCACAGCCAGCAGAGTTCATCAGTGTCCAGCCAGGAAGTCTCGGTTCCAGGGCAAGTTATATAAGTGGGAAAAATAAGAACCAATCCCCTTGCTGCTGCTGAGTGCATTAGAAAGTCCTGGGTCCCCTCTTCCTGTTTCCCACATGTTCGTACCGTCTGCCTCCCTCCCACCTGAACCCAGTGCCTTGTGAATGCTAGTGTGCACTCTTGCATTGCACGCTATGCCCTCGCTTTGCCATGCTTCTTAGACCCTTTGCTTTCCGGATGGACACCCTTCTTCATCTGACAAGAGGCATTAGCTGCCTCTCTGTACCACTCAGTTAGACTCACAGTCTGACTTAGGCTCTGGTCCTCACCCAGAATGCTTGTAATTGCTCTGCAGCCTGGGAGCCACCAGTCCCTCTGGGCCCTTCCTTCCCTTGTGCGCATCTTGTGAATTCAGCCCTTCTTTCCCGTCTTTGCTTTGTGTTGTGACGTGCAGGCGCTAAGCAGCAGAGGGCTCAGCTTCATGGAGGCACGCAGTACCATGTAGAGGTGTGGCCGTTCCTCAGGATCCAGTAGAACAGTTGGGAGGTGACCCCTGCCCTTAAATCCACCCCCCACTTTTCCATATCAGAGTGCAAGCATTTGACTTGCCATTGCTATCTGGGCTCAACGAGGCCTCAGGTGGCACAGTGCATAGGGAAATTATACCAAACCCACTGTGGGAATAGCTGTCTAGGCAGGAGCATAGCATGTAGAACAATTGTTCTTGAGAGCTCAGTGAGAGAATTCTGGGTGGATAGTGAGGTGGGCAGGTCCTCCTGGTCCTCCAGACCAAGGGCAGGTGTCTTTTTCCCAAGAGCCCTTGAAGCTCATTGGCACTGAGGACTAGCCAAGTCTGAGTCTTGGAAAGCTTGCTCTGACAAAGATACAGAGGAGGAGGGAGGGTGAGTCCAGTGTGACTCCATCAGGAGACAGCCATGATCACTGGTCAAGGATTGGGGATGGAGAGAAATAACAAAATAATTAGAGTAGTCAATCCAGATGCTGCCTCGTATTATTACCGGCACATAGTACACAGCAGATGCTCAATTTAGGGCAGTGTTCTCAATTTTCCTAATGCTGCAACCCTTTAATGGAGTTCCTCATGTTGTGGTGGCCCCAACCATAAAATTTTTGTTGCTACTTCCTAACTGTGATTCTCCTACTGTTACAAATCACAATGTAAATATCTGATATGCAGAATATCTGATATACAACCCTGTGAAAGAGTCATTCTCCTCCCAAGGGGTTGTGACCCACAGGTTGGGAACCATGGGTTGATGTGATTGGCCCCAAGTTTGATTTTAGTATAGTCGTGTTGAGGACAGGGCCCTTTCCAATCAATGGAGATGAGAAGCCACAGGAACGAGGTGAGATGGTCTGGAGATGTATTGTCTGCCACCCAGCCTCAGCTTGTCACTGAATGGCCCTGTGTCCCTGGGCCTCTGTTGAGTTATACCCAAGAACAAGAGAACTGTTGAGGGACAGCATGCGTAGGTGGTGTAACGGTGCTGCATCTGCCTCTGGGAGCTCTATCCTGCTCTCCCTGCCAGTACAAGGGAAGCTCATGCTTTTGTCAGTTACAGGACAGTTCACTTTCACTCTGGAAGGCTTGTATAACTTCTGTCTGTGCCTGTGATTTCTTCTGCTTGCCTCCGGAGTCTCCCCTTCCTCTGCCCCAGCATCCTCGGACTGAACTCCAAACAAACCCTGGGTATTTCTGAGCAACCCCACCACCACCTAGGTGCTGAGTTGGACAGTGTTGTTCAGGCGTTTCAGCGGACAGGAGCAGCTGGGTCTTGAGAGAACAATCGTAGCCCTCCTGTGGCTGATGGCCCCGCAGCATTGAGTATCGGTCAGTGATAACTTCTGCAAACTTGGTAATTCAGCAGTCTCTCCTTGGCTGCAGATGAGAGCAGCCCCCGCAGGCAGGAATGAGTCATGTAACAGCAAAGACGAGTTTTACCAATAATAAACATCTTTCTGCCATTCTAGAGGCAAACACTGGCGGTCATGTCACTGTGGCCTGTCCAAAACAAGCGCTGTGCTCATGTCTGGAGCTTAGATGCCTTCCCCTTCACGAACACAAGATTTTCCAAATAGCAACCTGAATATTAGCTTCAAAAGTGTGAAGGGATGAGATTCAGGGTTTCCCTTCCCAGGACTCCTGTGCCAGCCTCTGCCCTTCTGGGTTCTGCTTTCTCATCTGGGCATAGTGAGTTACCTACAATGATGGTCTCCATGTGCCCTTCCTCTGCCTGCACTGTCAAGGAGCTGCTTGAGGGCCTTTGCAAACTCGCTGTGTAGCAAGCTCTTGTACAGCAGAGCCACGCTCTAAGGGGCCCCATGGTGACCTGGAAGGGAATTTCAGAGTTAAACAGACCTGTGTCTCATGGATGAGTCGCAGCAGGAAGCCTGCTTGGGAGTGGGAAGAGCCCAGGATGCTCATGGTTTCCCGCCCTTCCTCATGAGTGCGGGCGTGCCGTGGTGTGCTGTCATCTGGTCAGAAGACAACTCTGGAAAAGCAGTTCTCTCCTTCCCATGTTGATTCCCAGGATCCAGGGCAGGTGTTAAGGCTTGCATGGTGGCAATTCCTTGTACCTGCTGAGCCATCTCACCAGCCCCGCGGTGTGGTTTCTTAAAGGAGAACACAGCAAGCATGTCCTGTTCCAGAGTGTCAGTCTCTGAGGGCACCTGTTTGCAGGTGTGCTAGTGTCATAGTCTCCTGGCTTCAAGATTGCCATCCATAGTGGCATCATCTCATTTACTCTTCTGGTCTTTCTTGGGGTCTAAGTTTTGTTCAGTTTCAAAGAGCTGGGAGCGATGGTCTCTTTCCCACCTAGATCAGGCTGGAGCCTTGATGACCTGCTGTAGCTGTGTCCACAAGCAGCATTCCTGCTAAGGGGGAATGGTTTAAGCTTTCTGACCACTATAAAACAGGAAACCCAGAGGTGGGTGTGGCAAAGCATGATGGGAATCCCAGCACTTCTGAAGACTGAGGGTGTGTCACACGTTCCAGGTCAGCCTGGGCTGGAGAGCCAGACTTTGTCTTACAGGAGTGAAACTCAGCCAGAGCCCTTGCTAGTGCAGTGAGGCCCTGGGCTTACAACTGCTGCAACTCCAGTTCCAGGGAACCCACTGCCCTCTTCTCACTTCCTGGCACCAGGCACACATGGCACACATACATACAAGCAGCAAAACACTTATGCTCATAAACATAGATCGACTTAAAAAACAAAGGAAAACATATTAAAAAGAAAGGGATGTGGGGGCAGACAGCTGCCATAAAAACTTTTCTTCCTAAATTAAGTGCTTAAAATTAAACTGGTTTAGAGTGTGCACCTAGACCCTGGAGCTACACTGACTTGTTCCAGCAGGAGGGGGCTCCCTCTGTCTGGGCTGGGGGTGCTGTAGCCATGGAGTGAGGCATAGCCCTTGGAGGGCAAGTGATGAGAAGCTGCACCCCCTTTCTCTCGTCTTGCCTGTCTTCCCCTGCCGCCTGCATAGGCTGGCGTAGGAGCCGTTCCAATCTCATGGGTTTCCTCTGGCTGGAGTTAGCATTGACTCACTGTATTTAAGGATCTCCTGGGGCGGGCCAGAGGTGGGATCTGTGGTGAAGACTCCAGTTTGGGACTCCTCAGGAAAGATCCCGTGGTGTGCCAGGAGCCGCACCAGAGTGCTCTTCCATCCCTAATCATCATGGGCGCTGAGGTTCCGTGGTGGCATTTCCATTGTGTGCCTGAGGGGAGGCAGTGACTTAAGTAACTTCAGCCCTGTCCTGGTCTCATGACAGGCTGGCCTGAATGCCCAGTCACAGAACTGTTTGGTCGTTAAGGTCTTCAGAACAAATGCTCTGGTTACGCCCTGCTTTTGTAGCTGTAGAAAAGTTAGAAACTTGGCAGTCCACAGTAGAGAAGATAAACCCTCCCTCATCCCACAGCCTGGACAAGACATGTGCGGTGTTTCTCTGACCTTTTACTTTTTATCTTGGTGGTCGTCTGTATACATAGATGCTGTCTTTAATAAAGAATTCTGTTACAGACAGTAGAGCAGGGTAGTTAGTTAAAATCGTGATTCTGGGTTCAGATTCCATTCCAGCTCCCACTGAGTACTAGCTACATGGTTTGGCAAGTTCTTAGCATCTCTGCCTCTGTCCCCTCGCCTATGAAACGGGAGTGATGCTGGGGAATATTTTATAACTATTACTCAGGCTGAATGAGCTCACCCATGAAGTGTCTACAGTGCGCCTGGCCTGCTGAAAATGCAGCCTGCGACTCTTCCTAGCAGTGGCTCTGTCACATATGTACATTACACTTAAGAAAGTGTGTGTCCACACGTAGCTCACATGTGGAGGTCAGAGGACAGTTTTAGATGTTGACTCTTCTACCATGTAGGTCCTGGGGACCTGAATCATTTCAATCAAGCTTAACAGCATGTGGCCTTGCCCCTTGAGCCATCTCAGGGTTCAACCGTGCTTTTTTTTATGAATCCAATTTTTCTCTTTTGTACTGTGCTGTTGGGTAGACATCCGGAGGTTCACCTTGAGACCTGCTTCTCCTGCCTTGAGCACACTGGCATAGAATGTAGAAGCATCTATAGTTTGAGACAGGCACGGTGGGCCCTGTCACCTAGTGCCTCCTTACGCTGGCTGTCATCAGAATGTCCAGGAGGTCCCACTTTATTCTTGTAGCCCTCAGGGTTCCGACTGTGGAGTGTGACCTTTTAGCCCTGCTCAGTGACACACAAGTATGGTTTGTGTGTGTCAGCCTCCCAGAGACTCCAAGGTCAGGCATTTCTGTGGCCACAGAGCCGCCAGGGTTTCGTCTGCAAATGAAAACCACCTGGCCAGCTGCATGGGTCAGATGGGAGCCAGATGGGAGCAGTCAGGAGGTCAGGGCAGCCTGGAGCAGTGGGCAGTGGCCTCTTTCCACTTCCCATTGCCTCTCCTTCCTTGAACCCTTGTCTCCTGGAATGCCAGGTAGTCCAGGAATAGGCAACAACCAGCCCAGAAGATGTGAACCACCCAGGCATTCTGTTGTGGACCTTAGGTCTTGTGGGAGAGGAACAACAGGTGGCCAAATGGCTGCCAGGGTCAGAATATTAACTACCTCAGCAAAGGAAGATGGGAGAGAAGCTAAGTCTACAGAATCAGTGGGAGTCTCAGGGCACCTGGCACCATCAGTCTTGGTTGGGGGGAGACCCATTGCTGCAAAGCCTCCCCAGGAAACATGGTGGCTGGGTGACAGGCTGTTGCACATTGGGTCAACAGGCAGAGGGAATTCTGTGCAGTTATCAGCAGATGATGGAGGGTGAGACACCATAATCCTTGGGTCTGCATGGTCACAACAGGAACCAGGTTTGACTCATGGTTCAAAGAGGAAGCAGGGTGGGAGATTTTTCTCTGAGCTTGTGGATTAAAGAGGATGAGAGAAGCACTAATTAATTTCTATCTCTAAATGCTCTTGAAAAGCAGAGAACTGGGACTCTCTCAGCCCTCAGCCTTCTGCTGCACTGAAGGTGACTTAGAATGCAGCGGGGATGCGAGATCAGAATGAGAAAGCAGGTGATTAAACTTGTTTGTTTTTTTGTTTGTTTTGGGGGGCAGAACTGGGTATTGAACCACAGTCCTTGAGCTTGTTAGGTGAAGTGCTCTTCCACTGAGCTCTAGGTAAACTTCCTGCTGTAACTACTGATTGTCATTGTTGTGATGGCTTGCAAGCTGCCAGGACTGTTGTGAATGGGGCAGACAGAGGTCTGGTCCTGAGCTTGGGGGCTTGTGGTCGCCAGCTGAGGGCACGTGGCTGTACCACTACATCCCCACAATACTTGGAAGAAGATCCATGGAAAGGCCTAAGGTTCTTGCTTTCCCAGGTCTTCTCAAGACAAGCTCAAAGGTTGCCAGACATCCCTTGGCCACCTTTAAGCTCATTCCCACATCTTTCCAGTCCTTCACACTGAAGACGACAGAAGTTTTTAGCGCCCACAGTACAGGTGTTCTCAAGAGGGCTGGCATATGGACCCATTGTAGTCACCACTATGATGGGTGTCATGCTTGGGACAGTGAGGATGTGCTTTTGGAACACATATTTGGTATTACAATTTTATGTATGGGTTCTGGAGAGATGGCTCTCCTGCTGTTCCTGAGGACCCAGGTTCAGTTCCCAGCTCCCTCTTCTGGTACCCTCAGGCACTGCACACAGGTAGTGCACAGACATACACGCAGGCAAAAAACTCAACTCATTTTTTAAAAATGTGGCTGATCTAGGTATGGTGGTGCATGCCCTTAATCTCAGCACTCAGGAGGCAGAGGCAGGTGGATCTCTGAGTACAAGGCCAGCCTGGTCTGCACAGTGAGTTCTAGAACAGCCAAGGCTACATAGAGAAACCCTCTCTCAAACAAACAAGCAAAAAGTGTCTGGAGAAGATACGCCCCCCCAAGAGAGGGCCAGGTTGACAAGACCCAGTTGACAGGTGGATTGTAATCCTTGAGAGTGTGAAAAGTTCTGCTGTACAAAACTCAGGCTTGAAAAGGAGCAAAGAGAGCAGCCACCTTCCCTCCAAAGGAAGGCGCTTTCACTCAGGGTTAACTTACCCAGTTCAGTGTGCTGTTCGCACATGCCATAGGTACTCAAGTGTTCACAATGCAGAGGTAGTAATGGTTGCAGAGCGGACAGCCACCTATGTTGGGAGGCTGGTCTCTATGTCCACACTGCAGGGGCAACTAACTCTGTCCAGTGCCATCTTTGAGTAGTGCATAGAAGGAAGGGAGCACACAGGGCAGTGATGGTTTATGCCTTTAATCCCAGCACTCGGGAGACAGAAGCAGGCAGATCTCTGAGTTCAAGGCCAGCCTGGGCTACAGCACGAGTTCAGGACAGGCTTCAAAGCCACAGAGAAGCCCTATTTAGAAGGAAAGGAAAATTGTAAGAGCATTTGATGCTTAGATGCCAGTTAGTTCCTGAGAGAATCCTGCAGGCATCCAGCTTGTCCAGCCTCTAATCCCCAAACCCTCTGTAATGCCTCAGTGTCCCTTCCCTTCCTCAGCACACATTATTGTAGTCTTCATTTTAGCTTTCACCCATTCCCTCCACTTTATTTGAGCACTTCCGCAGCGTCCACAGCCCATCCTGACCCGTGACTTAGAGTTCCTGTTGAAGGAGAGCCAGGTGTTCTCAGTTCTCCAGCCCACAGTTCAGCACTCAGTTCTCCTGAGCTGTGCATAGCACTTAGGCACGGAGCTGCCTCGTCTCTCTATCTCTCATGTCTTCAGAGAAGCCGGTAGCTGCTGTGAGCCTAGCTGCCCCCAGGCATGTGCTAGTTGGAGCTGACCTGGGGATCTGGTAAGCTTCTCTGTGGTACCCCATACTCCTGCCCTGGACTTCTGGTAACAGAGCCCTAAGCCATGGCTTCCACCCTCAAAGCCACCACAGTCTCTAGTCTTGGGATTGTGGTTTTGTTTTCTTTCTTTCAAATAAAAATTCCCAGGGTTCAGTGTATAATGCAGTTCTGTAAATTTTTAGTAACGGTGCAGGGTTGTGTAACCATAACCACAGACCGACTTTAGAATGACTCCCTCGCCCCAGAAAGAGCCCTCACACCATTTCTGATCATCTTCGTTCCCACCCTGCCCAGGCAGCCACTGTCTGGTCATTTCATATATGTAGATCATATGGATTATTCTTTAAAGTAGTTAGTAGCATCTATGGAGCTGAGAATTAAACCTAGGATCCTGTGCATGCTAGGCAAATACTCTACCACCGAGCCATATACTTAGCCTCTAAAGTAATTGCTTTATTTTGAAAATGATATGTACCAGGAAACATTTGCAAGCAGCAGGGACCAGGCTGTCAAACTGACTATTCCCTTTGGGATATGTGGGTAAAGGGATCTTTGGGGGGTGAGGAGCATTGCATTTTTTTCCCAATTCCTTACCTTTTTATAGAGATCACACCATACATACATACAAACATACAATCAGGAAAAATGGTAAATGGAAGAGTTTGTGTGTGTGTGTGTGTGTGAGAGAGAGAG
>LOJH01007335.1:5511-17437 GCA_001685095.1 Ellobius talpinus
GTTTGTCCTCAGGGTTAGGGACATCTATTAGGGGTTGGTTATAAGTGGTATAGGATTGGGAGTGGAAATTAAGTAGGCTCTGGAATCTCTTTTTTTAAAAAAGGAATTGGATGGGATAATAGGTAGATTAGTGTGAATAAGTTCACACTAACAATAATAGTGAATAACTGTGAGAATACTAGTGAGTTATTTATAGAAAATTTACATTGGTATAGATTCTTGTATATTGATACAAATTCAAATTATATTTGTNCTGCTTAAGATATTTTGTATATTGATGCAATTTTAGGATATATTTATCATACTGTATACATTTCTACCTCTGCTCAAGATACTTATACATTGTTTACATTTTGAGGTTATTGTCCTCATTTGCTGCATATTTGTTTAAAGATTGTTTACTATTTTAATATGAAGCCCTAGTCTTTAAGTTATATAGGTATTAAGAATTATAAGTCAAAAAGAAAAAGAATTATAAGTCAATAGTCATCCATGTTTGTTATACGTAGACTAATCAGGTCCTTTAGATGCATAGATATTTTATTCTGCATAGATAGGTAATCTTCAAACACTTCAAAAAAAGTATAGAGTATGGCATTTAAATAACTTGGGATTCTGTTGACATGAGACATGAATGCTCCTGGCAACACTGATCTATTCCCAAGAGAGTGTTGGGCACCAAAGACACTCCACTTGGAGCTTGCTTTCTTCTTGGCAAAACTGGCAAAAGTGCCCCTGCCTCAACCACTGACAAAATGCATGGTGTACAGACTGGACAAGCAGTATACAAGAAAATAAAAAAAGACTGCCAAACCTTGACAAGACAGGCTAAAATGGTTTTTAAATTTTTCCTGCCTCTAAAAATGATCTGTCAGTTACTCTAGGCCTTAGCCAAAGTTGATTGTGTTGCCTCATCATTGCAAATGAGACTTTGGGTGATTGCTCAGGTAACTGGTTGTCTGTCTTTTTGTAAGTTGCTTGATCATACTTCCTGTTTAATCAAGTAATATTATTTCCCTTTTCAGGTCTTTGAGGGGGTTGAAGACTAGATAATCACAGATACTTTCCTCTGGTGACTTAGCCAAGCCATTTCTAATATAAGACTTAGCTTCCTTAGGATAGGATAACCATTAAAACATCTAGCACATGCTTCTTGCTTGAAGTTGTTCATGATTGCTGTAATTCTAATTTTTATACTTAATATTTGTTCTTATTGTACATAGTTTTGCATTAAGCTTAGAACTCTCTTATTTAGACAAAAGGGGAAGGTGCTATGGGAACTCCTTCAACCAATAGCCTTTAAGATACCAGCCCACTTTGGGCATGGTCTCATGTACATATATGCAGACAAAAAGCATGTGCGGGGCCCCTTGGCTACTGGATTCAGTTCTGGTTCCCAGCACATGCAGAGGACTGCGGATCACTACCAATTCTGTGAGTTTACCCCCAATAAATAAACCTTTATTATCCTCCATTCTGGGCTAGTGTAGAAATATTTCCTATTGCAACAGGGCCTATTTAAAGAGATTCCAAAGCTCTCTCAAAACCTGCTTTGTGAAAATGGGGTGGAGGACGTAGGTCACAGGGCCACCTCACCACTCTAATGCAAACACTGTGTTTACATTATAACAACTTAACATCAAGGTGCTTAGGGCTCTGGGTGTTCAATTTAGTTGGCAGCATTTTCTTAGTGGGACACATCAAAAGGGCTCATTTTTAGATTTGGTGATATTTCTTATGTTTGGGATTGTTGGTTTCTTTAGCAATTGTTTGTTTACATCCATCTCTACATAGAACAGTTTCAAAACTAAAAATCAATTAAAACTTTTTAACACGTGTGTGTGTGTGCATGTGTACACAATAGAGGATACCTCCCAGAAGTCACTTCTCTCCTTCCACTATGTTGGTTCTATGGATCATGTGGGTTCCAGGGATCAAACTCAAGTCACCAGGAATGGTACCTCTACCCACTAAACCATTTTAACAACCCTAAAACTTATTTTTATGATACTTGGGTTTAAACCCTGAGACTCCCACCTTAATGCTCTACCTCCATCTAGTCTACCAACTGTCTAATTTATTTTTAAGTACTTTTTCTATAATACATTAGAAATAAACTTAGTCAAACTAATTTCTGGGATATTTATGTCCTGTGAGCAACAGTGGTTTATGTGGCTAAATGGCCATCTTGCCCATGGAGACTACATCCTACAGAGCTATGCATGCTCACTAGCTGTGGGCAAACTGGAAATTTTCTTTTATTTCTTTTTTTTTAATTAAGCTTAAAATTTTGGCATCTAGATTGTTTCCAGTTTCTGATTATTATAAATAAAGCTGCTATGAACATGGTTGAGCAGGTGTCATTGTGGTGTGCTAGAGTATCCTTTAATATGCCCAGGAGTGGTATAGCTGGGTATTGAAGTAGGGTAGATTTCCCAATTTTCTGAGAAACCGCCATATTGATTTCCAAAGTGGCTGTACAACTTTGCACTCCCACCAGCAGTGGAGGAGTGTCCTCCTTGCTCCAACATGAGCTGTCACTTGTGTTACTGATCTTAGTCATTCTGACGGATAGAAGATGGAGTCTCAAAATAGTTTTGATTTGCATTTCCCTGATGGCTAAAGACTTTGAACATTTCTTTAAGAGTTTCTCAATCATTTGAGTTTCCTATACTGAGAATTCTATGTTTAGATCTGTACCCCATTTTTTAATTGTATTGTTTGGTTTTTTATATCTAGTTTCTTGAGTTCTTTATATATT
This sequence comes from Ellobius talpinus, assembly GCA_001685095.1. Lineage (NCBI taxonomy): Eukaryota > Metazoa > Chordata > Mammalia > Rodentia > Cricetidae > Ellobius > Ellobius talpinus. The sequence continues at coordinate 8,273 of LOJH01007335.1, forward strand.
TTGGATTTTAGCCCTCTATCAGATGTGGAGTTGGTAAAAATCTTTTCCCATTTTGCAACACAAACAATGGCGTCCTTTACGTTACAGAAGGTTTTCAGTTTCATGAGGTCCCATTTATTAATTGTTGATCTTAGTCCCTGCACAACTGGTGTTCTGTTCAGGAAGTTGTCTCCTGTGTCGATGCACTCAAGGTTCTGCCCCACTTTCTCTTCTACCAGGTTCAGTGTGTCTGGTTTTATGTTGAAGTGTTTGATCCACTAAGCCCTCTGCACACATGGTATAGCTGAGCAGCTTAGTCTTCTTGTGGGACCCCTAGCAGTGGGCTGCCTCATCCGGCCTTAATAGGAGAGGGGGTGGCTAGTCTTACTGCAATTTATATGCTGTGGCTGGTTGATATACATAGGAGGCCTGCTCTTTTCTTTTTTAATTAAATTTAATTTTATTAACATTTTTATTTTACATACCAACCGGACTTTCCCCTCCCTTCTCTCCTCTCATTCCATCCCCAAACCTCCCATTTACCCCCTCCCCATCCTCCCCTTCTCTTTCTCCATTCATAAAGGGGCAAGGCCTGCTCTTTTCTGAAGAGAAAGGAGGGGAGAAGGGGATTGGAGGATGGGAAAGTGGGGAGGGGAGGTTTGCGGAATTTGATGGAAAGAGGAGAGGAGAGAGGGAGGGGAAACTGTGATAGGAATGGAAGAAATTATTAATAAAGACAAAATTTCAAAGATTTTGGCATTCCAGTTTAAAGCTGGATTTCAGAGGAGACCTTTTCAGATCCCCATCGATGTCGCTTCTTTGCTGCCATGGGATTATCATCTATCAGACAACTGTACCGTAAATACCAGGTTTTCAATCTGTTGTTCTTCTTACAAATGTGGGCTTCAGACCCCAAAATGCTACTGTGTACTCATTCCATTTTAAAGTCTTGACAATAGAATTAATTTTCATCCTAAATGATTTCTAAGTTAGCAATGTGAGCTGGTCTCTCAATGTCCCTGAATTTTGTTACCTATCAACTGCAGCTTTTACACACTTATGGTCTTACAAATTTATTTTAAATTATAAAAAACTCATCATATGTATTTAACATATAAAATGAGTAGACACTTACTGTTACAAGTTTTGGTGCCTGTTCAGACTGCTATTGAGTATGCATGGCCTGTTCCTTCAGAGGAGATAAATCCTCATTCCCAGGTGAATTCAGGCCATACCAGTTATATTAATGGCAGATGTTCCAACCTTAGTGGTTGTTAATCAAAAAAAATTAAGACTTACATTTCTTTACAATGTGAGGCTAGAGCAGCTGCCAGCACTGTGCAATGGAGTTGGGGAACCTGCATTCTGCAGCTGGGGCATGAGTCAGGATGAACTCTTTAGAGTACGAATGGATGGTAAAACACTCATTGGGTAGCAGATTGTGAGCCTGGCTAGCTCTGCAATAGATACTAGTAAATGTCACGGAGGATGCTCAAGGTACCACGCTAAATTCTTTACACCTGGAGGTGGCCATCACCTTGCTTTAAAGGTCAAACCGAAATATAGAGAGATGAAGTAACGCAGCCTGGGTCAAACACCCCACGGCATGTGGGGTCCAATCCCGGGAGGAAAACAAAACACATAAGTGAAAGAACAGAGACAGGAGAAAACCTAAAGAGTTCCTAAAATAAATAAACAAGCCCAAATAAAAAAAATACAACAGTTTTATAGAATAGACAAGGTTGGTGCACTTGATGCTCACAACAAGATACAGCCATCTCAGCGCGTACTTCCATGGGCGAGGGTTTCCAAGGGAGCCTAAGAGTCTGAAGGAAAGGTGCCCAGTAACCAGGTTCTGGGAGGAGCTCTCTGCTCCTTGGCTCTCTAGATGACACACCTTTGCCTGGACCTTCTGGTTCCTATTGGAGTAGCCTATGAGAGCATCTGTGTCGTGATGCCTACCAAAGGTTTTCATCCATCCACACGCAGGCATTCATTGCCCAGACTCTCTGGGAAACAACTGAAGATAATCCAACACAGCCCACTTTTGTGGATTGGCGCCATGTTGGATCACAGTGGTGGCTGCCTGGTGTTGCTGCAATCCCAGAATGTACGATCAGGAAGGATAGATAAATTCTTTCCAATCTTTCAAACATGTCTTCATAGAAATCTAGATTTAGATATGTTTGGGAGTATGAGCTTATTCTCTCCACTTTCCCTCCAAAGGTGAACACTCATTGGCAGAGCTGAAAGCTTTAGGCTGTAAGAAGATAAACGCCTTTGTTGTGTGCTGTTAATTTTAACCGTGGTGAGAAGTCACCCCAGAGGTGCCGCTCTCAGCCCCTGATGGCTGGCCATCTTACGGATTCCGAGATTAAAGAGCTAGATCTCAACTTACAAGTGTGGATTGACTTCTTTACCTGGCTCTTCTCCAAGAGTTGATCTCATTTCATCCAAAACCATTAAACATCAAGAGCAGCAAACTTGGGTCGGTGCTCACAGTTAGCAGAGTTAAACATCACAGGTCTGTTGAGGGCAGGTGGTCTCGGATAATTTTCTGAGCGAAACCCAACTTCATTTTCCAAATGAAACAAAACAGCTTAATCTGCTTCTCCTCAGGAGCCTTCAGCTTTCTCTTTAAATTCAGGCAAGTATCACTCACTTACTCATTGTGCCTCTCCCGCCATGCTGGAGAGGAAGTACTTAGAGGGTGCTCCACCATGTCTTTGTGGACCCTCAGTTGTCAAATAGCATTTTGCTTAAATTGCAAACTACGAAAATGAAGCAGAAATCCAGGGTTTAAAAATTACAGCTTGCTTCAGCAGCTGTTGGTCAAATAAAATACTTCCAGTAAATCCTTCCGCAAGAGCACCAGTAAATCTCTAGCAGTCGGGCTGCCTAGAGCTGTGGGAAGTCCCTAGGGATGAAGAGGTAGGCCAACAAGCAGGGAAACAGTCAAAATGTCCCCCTTTTGAATGTGAAAATCAGATATAGCCCTTCCTTCTGGAGCTAATCTAAGAACGCACAAGAGGGAAGAAAGCACTTGTGACTCCCAGAACCACTCAGCGCTACCCACCACTGCAGTTAAGATGGGTCTGTATCTGTGTACAAAACTGTTTTGTGTTAGTTACCTCCCTGTCTTTAATCGTTTTTTACGGATCCTAACATGTTTATTTGGGCATCTGACTTTGGAGTTTTAAATGATTCCATCTCTTTTCATTTTAAAAATACCTGGTAGTTTTAACCAGAGAAATAACGATGTTCCCTTAATGTAACTTAAACAGCTTGGGTGATACCACTGGATCTCTTAGGGATGAAAGAATACTGTGGAGCAGGCAGGACACATCCATGCTGAACTCTTGCCTCCTGTCCGCTAGTCCAGCGCCTGTTTGCTGGCGGAGTTCCGCACCTGTGCGCATGGATGTCCAGATGCTCTGCGGAAGAATCCAGGCTCCTTCTCACGTTAGGAGCACAATCAGCCCTTTCCTTCAAGGTCATCACCTACTTGCTTGATGTCTACCATTTTCCATACTATGACGCATTTCACTCAGGATATGGGGAGATGAAGAAGGTTATGTATGACCCTAGTAGGTTAAGCACATTTTTCTTATCAGCATCAGAGGCAGAAGGCATCCACCCCAGGGCAGCAGTCAACTTGTTCTGCCCTCTGTGATTGGGGCTCGTAGGTTGCAGCAAGAAAAACCCTGCTTAAGACCAAACTTACAGAGGGATGCATGAAGGACCGGAATAAATACATGCAAGGAAAAAGCAGTACTGAAAAACCAAATATGTTCCCTTCATTTGAAACTGTTACTGGCACATGAAAGGGCTATATGCTTGAAGGTTTACTTTCTAGTAATAGCAATGGGTTGGTAGAGAAATGTCACCACACTACTGTCCAAAATCATACACTTGAGTGACAGTAGCACAGATGTACAGAGTCCACTGTGGGTGTCTCAGAGACTCAACAAGCACTTCCTGTTCTCTCACGAGTCTAGCGTCAGATGTTTGGGAGCCTAAAGTGCATATATTTAGTAATTACCTCAGAATTTTAAACATGATTAAAATTTTGAAAATGATCTGCCTAGTTTTTAAATAAAATTCACCCCCATGGGAAGGTGTTGTCTGCAGCTGAGGTTGTCTGGGGGACAGCTGATTCCAAAGAGAAGGGCGTGAAGAAAGGACAGCCATTGGCATAAGGCATAGAAGCCCGAGGACGGCCAGGCCGCTGACGTCAGAGTTTCTAGCATGCTTTCTTCTAAGATGAGCTAGGACATAGAGTACGTCCATGAATAAATAAGCGACATAGTTCTTGGATTTTTTTTTCCTCTTTTGCATTTTTGGCATGCTGGGGATTTGTGTGCACTAAGCAAGCATTCTCTACCACTGGTTACATTTCCAGCCCATGAGGTTTACAAACCTATGTATTCACTTTACTACAAAAATGCCAGGTCTCATGAACCCATAATGCCAAAGAGCCAGGTGGTTTAAAGTTAATTGAAATGAGCAGAGCTAGATTTATTTTAAGTAGTAGCAGCTTCAACTCCTTTCTAACCCTAAAAGTGATTTGGTTTTATCTAATTTTCTTAACAACTCATTAAATAAGCAACCAATAGTGGTTTTTGATATTTTCATGCATATACATTATTCTTTGCTCATTTTCGCCCCTCATCACCTTTCTCCTCCCGCCCCCCAGGGGTCCTCCTTCCACTCCCCAAATGGAGTCCCCTTCGGCTCTCATGGCATTGCGTGTATACATACTTAGATTTACATCTAGGTTCTCACACCGTTCATGTGCACTACTGAACTCTATTATCCCTGCTTCCCCCCTTCAGACTCCCTCCTCACCCTTGCATTCATTCCCCTTTTAACCTGCATACCATATGTGTGTGTTCATCTAGACTTATACCTATGAGATGGTACCTGTTAGAGAAACATGTGGCATTTGTCTTTCTGAGGCAGGCTTATTTGGCTTAATATGTTAAGACTCTCCAGGTCCATCCATTTTCCTGAAAATGACATCATTTCCTTCTTAACAGGCTATGATTATTGTGCATATAACACCTGTGTTTTACCCATTTCTCTACTGGGGGGCACCTAGAGGCTGGTCCACATCTGGGCTACCATTAATAGCGCAGCCGTAAACGTGGATGTGCATGTCTCTGTGGTATGAGGACTTACACTCCTCTAGAAATATACTCAGAAATGGTACAGCTGGATCACACAGCAGTTCTACAGAATGTGTGTCATTATAAACGTCATTCTGACTTGAAGTCCTTTTCCTTCATCCTTGGGATGTTCAGCAGCAAGGTTGTGAAGAAGGGTGGGGAAGACAAAGGTGAAAAGCCCCTAGAGAGGCCCGCTTGGTAGTAAAGTCACTCACACTGGCTGTACGATAGAAAGTAGCAATGAACCTGTAAACCTAGTGAGAATATCTGTCAAAGAAAACTCGGGAAAGAAAGCCATCAAAAATAATCTACATTGCCAATTCCTAAATTCTCTTTCCTACTTAAGAGTGGTTAATTCTTTTCAGGAGGCCATAGTGACTTGTTTGCATGAGTGTGTACATGTGCATAGGTGTGTGTGGGCGTGTGTATGTGTATACATTTGTAACAGGCAGAACAGACTCATGAGCATTTCATTGGAGTCTTGGTGGATCTTTGAAACAAAAGAAAGATTTATAAACTGCCAACACAGTAGAAGGACACACATTTTTACAACAGAAACCAGTATCTGGAATTTTATAGAATTGATTACCGATATTGATTGCAGTTTCTTGCTTGTCTCCTGTTAACACCCATATTTTAATTTCTGCCTTCAACAGAGTAGCTATGGTTTCGGGAACCCCGGCTTGAAGACGGTCTTCGATGGCTGTGGCTCCAAGTAACAGTAAATTCTAGATCAGAAAATAGCATCAGTTAAAGGACAGTTCATCTTTAGGAGCAGAGACACTGACATCCCTGATAGGATCGTTGCTAATGAATGACATTCAACGGTGAAGCAGTAACAAACCATTGATTATGTTGAGCTATTCAAAACACTCCCGTCAATCATTCAGTGGTACTTGGGTGTCCTGTTTAGTTTTTATCAAGTTGACACAGGCTAGAATCACCTGGGAAGTAAAGTCTCAGTTAAGAAAATGACTCCATCAGATTGACCGGTAGGCAGGTCTCTGGTGCACTTTTTTGCATTGATTGATGATTGAAGTAGGAAAGCCCAGCTCACACTGTAGGCAGTTCCAGTCCTGGGCAGATGGCCCTAAGTTTAATAAGAGAGCAGGCTGAGCAAGGCAGGTGGAGCGAGCACGTAGGCAGCACCCCTCCATGGCCTCTGCCAAAGCCTTCCCTGGTGAGGCTTAGACAGATGGCAACACTTCCCTCTGGGCCCAGTGCAAGCGTTGACAGTGTGTGCAAAAATGTCCATCACAGCTTTCTCTTCTCCTGGATGTTTACAGCATGAACACTGCTCCCCTACAGAAAGTGCTGCTATGGAGATTAGCTGAACCTGTCTGTCTCCCTATCTGGATGTGATAACCCCGCCTCCCTGCTCAGCTATGTGCCACAACCCCATTCCCCTTGTTCAACTCTTTATAATAAGCACATTGCACTTCCAGGGTTCTGTGGCTTCTCCGACCAAGAGTTCAAACCACCCAACCCCAGCTTTTCTGTGTCCACGTGTCTGTGTGTTTGCCATTTTTTTTCACCCCCTCACTGTCCTAGTCAGGATTTGGGAACCCAAGCTGGCTTGGACACAGCACTTCATGATAGATTCTAGCTGTAAGTTGAGATAAGCCCTTTTCTCTCCAAGTTGCTTTTGGTCATAGGATTTATCACAGTGCCAGAAAGCAAACTGAGACACTGGGCATCATCTGGAAACAGAGTGTGTGGGGGCTGGCCTCATACTAAACACATGAATGAGGTCATTATCAAGATACATTTACCTATCAAAGAACTGATTCCCATTGTGACAGTTTTCTGGCAGGATAGGAATTACAAGCCTGTGATTAAAGAATTCAATAGTGGGGTGCTAGAAGTATAGCACAATGGTACAGCAAGCAGCCCCAACTTCCATCCCGGGAACCTTGTAATGGTTAGTGGAATAAACTCAAGGTCAAGGAAACTATGAACTGCTGCCCCATCATCCTCTTTGAAGCAGAGGAAAGTCAACTCATGCAGAGGACAAGTGTCAATGTGTCAAACTCCCTAGGTGCCTATACTATGCCTGACAGTCTGGCAGGCACCTGAGAGACTGTGTAGAGGGCCTTCTTACTTATTCATCCCCCTTAGTCTGTAATACAGTACCTCAGTTTGGTTATCCAAGTAAAGAAAAACCCAACTGCTCTGTGATTGCCCACTACATGGGCACTTGATCACTTTTCTGACCATAAGCATAATATTCAATATTTCCAGCATTGTTCATTGTACTTTTCTCTGTACTTGGGTAATAAAATGTGGCCCTAAATGGACTCTATACATGGGAAATGAACAGGAACATAGCTTGAAATGCAAGGAAACTGTAACCTAACCTAAGAGTATCCCAATAACCAAACAAACGAGTCCTAGACAATCAGAGGAACTGGTCCTCTATCCAACCAGGGACAGAAGCACACAGTTCTTTGGATATGTCACATCGCCATCTGACAATATGTAATCCACAAGCGAATTGTGGTGGGACATCCTAGGCATCTTTTTCCGCCAGTAATGCTGCCTCGCTCAGGACCTTGTCTCCTTTAAGTAAACTGATAAACGTAACTGATTTCCATCAATAAAGCAGGGTGATAGATGCTTAGATTCGGTTCTATCCCCTACCCCAATTTCATTAAATAACTTGATATAAGCAGCTGAATATCAAACTCAAGCAGAAACTGGATATGGAAAAGTAAAGTGAAATTATAAAGCTAGAAAAGGAATGAGAAAAGACAGCAGGTGATGGCTTCAAAAGCACAGAAACTAGAAGATGGATAGTCCAGAGGTTGTTGATATGACCCCAAAAGGTTGAAATCTAACTTCCAGATTTCAGGGTGTTGAAATAAGTATAAAATTACCTAACATACTAGAGCACACAGAAAAGAAAACACCAGGACAGAAAGCAAAACAGGCATCAAGGGACAGTAATGGCAAAGCATGAGCATCATTTGAGTGAGTGTGGAAATTCTCCACGGATACAGGGTCTACTTAAGTCCAAACTCAGGCAAAGCAGGAGCCATCGATGCTGGTTTGCATGTGTGTTTCTGTTTGTGTGCTTATATACTGATGCAAATGAGTTTATGTGTGTGTGTGCTTGTATGTGTATGTGTGTGGGCAGGCTTTGCATGTCTGCTTGTTCACATGCTTATATACTGACATGCGTGTGTGTGTGTGTGTGAGAGAGAGAGAGAGAGAGAGAGAGAGATAGATAGAGAGAGAGAGAATGAGGCTGGGTCTCTCAGTGGCTTGGAACGTGTCACATAAGCTAATCTGGCTGATCATCAAGTCCCTGAGACTCTTTTGTCTCCACCTCCCCAGTACTAGGGTCCCCATACTCTGCTCTTTTGTTTTTTTTTTTTAAATACAGGTTCAGGGGATCAAACTCAAGTCCTTGTGCTTGCAGAGTAAGCCCTTTATAGACGAGCCAACGTTTCAGCCCATCAGTATTAATTTTGACCAGATATTTATGGCTTTATCCATTCCTGATTGAGGGTGACTAGACGTTTTAGACAACCTAACCTGAGAATATCCAAAAGCAAAGGAATGATGAAAACCTGAGGTCCATGGGGACACTTAGAGAAAGCAACAACATCCCAAGGCAACAAATGGAGTCTTATCCAAAGACTGCTCGGAAGTGTGCCATCCTTCACTGGGCAGACGCTTTGACTCGTGTAATTACCTTCTCGATGATCTCATAACACTCTTCTAGCCTCTGCGCTCTGTCCTTCAGTATGATGCTGGCCTCTTGATAGACTTTCAGCCACTCCTCATACTGATTCTCAGAAAGATCCGCATAGGCCACACACAGTGTCCGCAGGCCTGCAAGACAGCCACAGGTAAGTGGTGGCGAGAAGGACACATTACATGACACTCTTTGTGTCAGGGTGGCCCAAATTTTAAAAAGTCATCTGTTTCTCAGGCCCCTCTAATGTAAAGCTCACACATCTACAAAGGGAATTTTAAAACCAACTATCATGATGGTTAATATTGATTGCTAACT